>VYZT01054993.1:0-157216 GCA_013400735.1 Pomatostomus ruficeps | reverse complement strand
CTCGGGGGATGCTGGGTGTCCGAGCTCGAGGGTGTTGGCTGCCTGGGCTCGGGGGTATTGGATGCCCGGGGGTGGTGGGTGCCCGAGCTCGGGGGATGCAGGGGACTCGAGGGATCCAGGGGGCTCGGGGGATGCTCGGTGCCCCGGGCGAGGGGCGCAGCGAGGGGCGGGTGTCCCGCAGGGTTCGGGGGCTCCTCTTTAGGGCCGGAGCTCGGGGGTGCGGGACACCAGGACGGAGGCGGGGGGGTCGCGCCGCAGCCTCAGGCGGGGACCCGTCGCCCCGGGGCTCCTCCAGTGTCCCTCGGGCCGGGCTGTCCCGCCGAGCCGGACCCCGCTCCCGGGAGGGGCAGCGCTGGGGTCGGGGGTCTGCCCGGGGGGCGATGCCCGGGGCGATGTAGCCGGGGCTGGGGCTGGTGGCCGTGTGCGGTCAGTTCGGTCTGTGCAGGGATCAGTGATGGCACAGCGAGGCTGTGGTGGTGGGTTCAGCTTGCATGGAAATACAGCTTAATGAATAGTTAATTTGTGGTGTTGATTTTAATAATTTGAGTATCTTGTATTATTTGCAGTATTTTGCCAGATGCCTGCAGTAGGCACTTCTCAGTGAACACAATAATTATTAGTAAATAATTGAGCATTTTTTCTTTACTTGGGTGACAAGACAGTTTTAAACTCTTCTGAAGAGAAGACATTGCATGTACCCTAACAGCACACATTTTTCATGTGTCCTTCTTTAAAAATAGTATGAAAATGTCTGTGAAAGCCTTATTTTACCTTCTTCACTGTAGCAAGAGGTAGGTGATGCCTCACTTATCGCTAAATATAGTTTAAATGCCAGAATTTCTCTGAAATAAAGGTATATAAGCGAGAGGATGAGCAAGTCCTAAAACCAGCTTCTGAAAATCCCCAGTCATTCGGTGAATTGTCTCCATCTTACCTGTTAACTCATATATTCAATGAGATTCTTTGAACATGGACCCGGAATGAACAATTGCATGGCCATTAACCATGCTGAAATACTCCAGAACAGATGTAATGCCTTTTCTTCTAGGTCATATTTCCATATCGTATTTCAGTCGCCTGACTCTAAGCAAATGCCCATTGTATTTCACTCCACTGGGTGCTAAATTCTGTGAATTTAGTGAAGGTGTGACTTCATTATTTTTGTCCCACATACATACTGATGGCAGAGGTGCCTCGTTATGTACAAACAGAACATTACCCACAAATTAGAGTACTTGTTCTGGCTGTCGTGCACCTCTTGCTGCTGAGAGTAACACCTACAAGTCAGTGAGGCTTATTTATCAACATCTCTGAACATTCTGTAATAAAATGGGATATATGGAAACTGCAAAAGGATAAAAAATAAAAGGCAGCGTGCAGCTCTGTGTGTTTGGTTTACATCACGGTGGTGGCATACAGATGAGGAGTGGCTGTCAATCCCGTTAATACCCATTTCACCGAGCTGTTGTTACAGTGGATTTCGAAAATAACAAAGTCCATAATGGACAAGAGTATTTTACACCTAAGAAGAGGCAGTTGGGGAAGGAATTTCTGTGGATTGCTTGGACATGAAATGACCTACAGGATGGTTTGTCCTGTGCAAGAGCAATCAGCTGCGATAGCATCAGCCAGGCCAGAAAGGAAAGCGGCGTGGCTGGGGGGGATGACCTGTCCTGCTTTCCAACGGGTGGCTGAGGATAAGCTACAATGGATCCAGCATTTCCAGCATTTCTGCCTCCACTGTGTTGGAAATGCACAGCCAGAAGTCAAATTTAGTAAAAATTGTTATTTCATTTTTTAAAAACCCAACAAAAAGAGTAAGGAGTAGGTGACTTATTTAACAGATATTGGGGGGAAGCCCTGGAAAAGGGCAAGAACCCCTTACAAACCAGAGCAGCCACATCACGAACCTGAAGAGTCCGAGTCAGACTGACCCTGTCCATGCAGAAAATGCCATGAACAAAATCCTTCTGTCCATTAGAAGGTATTGCTGCTACCCTTGGTTCAGATCAAGGTCTAAATCCTGGAATTGTTTGTTACTCTGAGCACATGAAGAGGCCCCACAGGAACTATTCACATGTGAAAAGAGCTAGGACCAGAGCCAAAGTTTTGCATACTGTGAAGGTCAAGCTCGCTTCCTTGCTAAAACTTGCACTTAACAGACAAACTCCCAGAAATGTGATTTCCACAGAGCACCTTCAGCTCATTCCTCAGGATGCTGGAAGCCCCGTGGCTGATTTAGAGCAATTTGTGTCCTAGCAGGTCCCTGAGACTTTGGGGCCAGGTCCTGGCAGGGAACAGCTGCTTTGCAGAGCTGGGGCTGCCCTTGCCTTCCCCTGGTTGCAATTATTGTGCTGCTTCTTCCCATAGATGCCAGGTTTTTTTATGAACTTCTCAAAATGTAAGAGTCTCGTGGATATTGTACAACCCCTGGCTTTGGAGTCACGGAAAAACCTGTTAATAAAAATGCACTGCCTGTAGGACGAATTCTCAGCATTTTTACAAAGGTCACGTAAAATATATTGCTTGAGTAGCCTTACTTTGGTCGCCAGATAAGTCATGGAGAGGCCACTGTGGATGGCAGCTGCAAAAGAAGATTGTAACTCACTTTTATGTCTCTATGCAGGAAAGTAAGAGACACAAGCCTTCCCTTTGGTGCTGGGGATGGGGACTGGTGCAGGGAACAAAAAGGAGCGACTTTCACCAGCCTGACAGATGAGGTTGGAGGTCTTTCTCTGCTGAAGGCCTCACATAGTTCTGCTTTGTTTCTGCTTTGCTGTCAGAACAACAGAAAAACTCAGAGAACAAATTGCAGCCACACTGTAGCACATCTTCCGCTAGGATTTTGCCTCAGTCCCAAATATGACTTTTATTCTCCACACACTTCTGTGAGCAAGAGTTTCTTTCTCTCCTTGTTTCCTCTTCAGGGGAAATGTAAAATAAATCCCACTTTGGTTTTTGAGCACCAGCCCTGATGTTACTTCTGCTTCTCAATAATGGAAATTCCCAAGTTTTGCCTCTTCTGGAGCAATATTTATCTCCATAGCACCGTGCTCCATCCATGCCAGTTGATCCTGTATCTGGATTTGCTAATGAACACAAACAGTGGGTCTGGGTCTCTCCGACTCCCACCCTCTATAATTACATTTTTTCCTTTTCTAAATTATTTGTGGAAATACTGTTTTTTGGCCAAGAAACTGGCATAACATCGGGTCAAATCGCTTTATGTCAAATACAACAATAACTAGAGATGACACTGATGTATAAAACAAGAAACCCTACAGCCACAAATGGAGATGAACAATTGTCCCATGTCCATGTGCACACTACTGCTCTCATTCCAGGTTACGAGGCATTAGACACCTGTTGCTGATGTTTAGAAGGGTGTCCATTTCTAAAAACACGGATTTTTGAGGGAAAGCCAGGCACCAACGGTGGTTATCGTCTCACAGAGATGTTGCCAGAACCGTTAAAACACAGAGCTCTGGAAGCCTCGTACTTTAACAGCGGGAGGTAGAACAAACTAATTTTATTATCAACTCAGCTGTCAAGTGACAATGTTTTTTAAATGCCATGAATTATGTATAGAACACATTAATTTTGATGCTCTGCTTGGAGAGTTGCTGCACGCACCCCCGAAGGGCAGGGCTCTGGCAGGGGCTGAGCGAGGCAGGACAGGGGGAACTCGTGGTCCCGGCTCCCCGCTGGAGCCAGCAGCGATGATATCCGTGACAATACAGGTGGCAGCTGAAAAAGACTCAAATAAGATGAAAATCAGACCGAGTCTTCGAGCTAGGAATTAATGAAATACCTGTCCTTGATAACAGCAAACTGAGTAATAGAAATCTGCAGGAACGGTTCATTTAAATACATTTTGTAAACGTAACAAGTTGCGCTGTGCTGTTCTTTGCATCTTTAAGAGCGTCGAGGGATTTATGTCTTGCAAAATAGAAACAAACTACGAAAGCTGAAATATATTGTGTCTTTAGCTGCACTTTACAGCACAGCTTGTGTTTAAGGAGCAGTCTAGACATGCAAAAATGCTAGAATAAACAATATTTTTTTCATTATTTTAAATTAGCTTCTCCTGGAAAGCTATAAATTTCAGAATGATGCACACTAACAGGATTGCATATCTATTCAAATATTCCAAACAAAAGATACTAAAAGGCTATTCTGTTACCTGCCACAATAAAAATAAATTTCCTTCCAACTTAATGCAATTACGAGTGATTTCCTGTAAAAGAAAAAAATAAACCTTCAGGATATTTTGCAGGATATTTTACTTACTAGCATGAAAAGCCACATCCTTTATTTTCCTCCCCCTCCTTACTTTAGTGGCTTGTGTAACCTATTTTAACATATAAATATTATTAAATCCTATTTAATATTCATTATAGAGCTTCAAATATTGGTTGGTCTTAAATAAATATGTTTTTATTCATTCTCCTTTCAGCTGAGTTGTGTGTGCAATTAAAGACTAATCAGCTAAAGTCATGATTGAGATTTTGAATTTATGACCACCGGGGTAGAAAAGAGCTGTTTCTTCTGGAGAAATTACAGAAATGGCCATGCCAAGGGACAGAATTTTTGTCCTTGTGACTGTGTAGGGCAATAACAAAGCAGGTGGATCCCTCCCCTGACCACACCTGTAGCTGGAGAACAACAGGGGTGCAGTAAATCAGGTGCTAATCTGGATTTTGGAATATCTATCTTTCTTTTCTACCAGGCTTCTCTCTTCAATCTGGCTTTTGGGAAGTCTTTTAATTCCTGGGCCTGTCAGGTTCTTATTGAATATGAAAATTAATACTTTCGTAATAGAAATATTTTAAATATTGCCCAAATTATGTTTGAATAAAAACACATTATATAGCTCAAAATTTCCACATTCAAAATGGAATTGATGTTATGAGTATGTTGCATGCCTGGATTTTCTTGTATTGTCTTGCTGAGAGAGCAAAGACCTGTTGAAATAAAGTGCTTTTAAGTCATCATCAGACTTGGATTTCTTAAGATATTAAGTATATTGTATCCTGCAAAAGGGAAAACATTACTTTTCAGTAACAGGATGTGTTTTAGGGGTCCTTTTTGCCATCACCTTAAAACCAAAGGCATTGGTGGCCATATAATAGCAAAGAGAGTTCAATCTGATGGGTGATTTGCAGGAAACTGTTCCCTGGTTTTCCATGCTCTGTAATCCGAGTACCAAAACTGCTCACCAGAGAAACAGAGGAACTCATGGCCATAGTCTCACCTCTGACCCCAACTTTGAAGCATTTTCTCCCTCATGTGCTAGAGAATGGAGGAATTGCTTTGCAAAACTGAGTTTCTGAGGTGGAACACTGACCTGGACCCCATCAAGAACTTCATTCATTCAATGCAATACAAGGCAGGAGCTGCTGAACAAACATCTGCCGCAGGGGCAAAGAAAGAGCAGAGAACGGGCACGGATGCTTCGAGCTGGGTGATGTTGCCAAGGGCCCAGTAATTCCCATTCCAGGGATTGCTGTGTCTCGGCACCGAGTGAAGTTGTTCATTTAAAAATGCTTGGGATTGTTTTGAACGAGAGAGGTATGCAGGATCGCATGCCGCCGAGATGTGGATTCCTTTCCTTCAATTTAGGTAATAAAACATTTCATATTAAGGTTTTCACAGGATTATATAACATTCCAGACCTTCCTTCCACAGCAGGGTCACGGAATGGTTTGTTGACACGAACACCGAGGTATCAGCATGGACCTACGTGTCAGCCTTACCTGGGCTTTGGGTTGACACTGCAGGGCATTATGTTCACCCAGGTCAATTTTGGCTGCTACTCGTAAGTCTACTTCTTAAAAAAATAGGAATTACAATCAAAATCTGGGATTGCATGTAGTTTTGTTGGTTATTTTCATCAAAACAACACCTGTTGTTAGTGCTTCACTGAGAACATGGCTTATCAGGGTTCTCAATGAAACAGAAGGGAGGAAGGCTCCTCGTGTCAAAAAATGCTTTATTTATTTCTTAAAACGGTGTTTGTTTTACAGTATCTTATCCACAGCTCACAAAACCCGACTGACGCGTTGATAATGCCACGGGCGCTGTAAAACCTTTATTTTATAACGTTATTTTCTAAGGCACGGGGCCTCTCCGGGAGGAGCCGGGCCCTGCTCCCGCAGCGAGCCGCGCTTCCCTCAGCAGCGCCGCTAGAGGGCGCCCCAGGCAGCGCGACTCCCTCACGGCCTCCGGCGGCTTCACAACGACAAAATTACTAAAAAAAGGTTCTTTGTAACGCTGAACAGCGATATTTTTCATCGCTACAGCTTAATTTCGCTGCCCAGTCGCTGATTATTTGTGAGGCTGCTTTAACCTCTCAAGCTGCATAACGCAAATCGTGATCTAGCATAACAACCTCAACCAACCACCCAGGGAAACATGCCTCAGAAGGCTTCAAATTAAGATATTTCTCAATTACTGTCAAAAAGCACAAAGCCAATGCTGGTTATACACTCACGGGAATTTTAGAGCAAACAGCAAAAAGAAAAATGAAGGTCAAAACCAACTCAAAATACATAGATCAGTCGGTTTTGTTAAGACTCAATGCCCCTTTGTCTAGTTCAGCTTAGCCTAGGTCTCCTTTGCTTTTGGGTTTGAAATGTAGATTTCAGTGCAGTTGGAAATAATTCATTTTATTCAAGTTTTACATAGCATTTTTCTTGCTGCTAAAGGAAGAAAACTTTTGTTGGGGCAAAAAAAAAAAAAAATTCCCATCCTAAACCATTTCCATGTTGGAACCAAGTTGTTAACTCACATAATTTCTCAGACTGAAGAACTTGAAGGGGAAACTAAAACAGATTAAATATTGTTCTTATGCTTACTCCTAGTAATACTGAAGTACAATGAAATAGTACACAGAACTAGACCATGACAGTTTGCAGATAATGCATTTGATGTAGAGTAAGACAATGGACAACAAAATATTATGTTGGGTTTTGCAACGCATGGTTATTATTGTTCATAACTGGTAGCTATAGATATAGCCTAAAGGTCTCAAATTTCCATTTATCCAGTGAAATTAGTGTGTACTCCATTCCAGAGTGCCATAATAAATATAATTTAAAGAAGCCAACAACTTTGTGCTTGGGGTACTTAGTGGTGAGGCAGAGCTTGCTTCAAAAGGCGGTTCCTTATTCCTGTTATTTGAAAAGAACATGAGACCAAAAATATCCAGGTGACATTTTGTTAAGTGTCTTAGATACATAGTTTGAAAATAGATATAATTGCTTGCACTACGAGGGCAGTTATGGCTGTGGTCATGGTAATAAAAGCTGTAGTTGGTCTGGTGCGAGGAGGATTTATGGGAGTGAGATTTCACCCTCCTGAACTCTTAGAACTGTTTTTAAACTAATATTAATCAATGAATATTAGGTTTTGGCACTTTAACTGTACCAGTATAAATTGCAAAACTTGGGCACGAAAGCACCCTAAATTTCCTGAACTTCCTCTGAAAGTGAACTAAGAAATGGAAACAGGACTACAGAGGGCCAGGATAAATCATCACTGTTGTTCAAAGTTGTTTGGCAAAGAAATTAGAAATCAAGGGACTGGCAAAAGTGTTAATCCCATACATGGTCCAAGTCCAATAAATCTTTATGCATTTAAAGCATGCAGTCCTAGAGAACATACTTGTGCAAACATTCTGCATTACATGCTGCTGCGTTTTCTGCTAATATTCTTACTTGTCTTCTCTGGAAACATTTTAAAGTCATTAAGGAACAAATGAGCTTTTAAGAGCACACCTTTCAGGGTATTATCATAAATTAGGTCATTAATAGTTTTGGAAATATTTTCATTTTTCTATGCCACGTAAACTTATGAACCAAAATAACTCTTTGTGTTATAATGTGAAGTTTGATTAATCTAAGTACCTCAGAATATTCATAATTTTATTTATGTTTATATAATATGTCAGCTTTATATTAATGAAGGAACATAACTTGATCCAGTAGTATCTAATAATATATATCCAATCATATATATACTATATTGGGTCATAATTTGAGAGGAAGAATAATTTTATTGTCTGCTAAGGGTTAAGCCAGACTCTGTGTCCAGACCAAGGAAGGATCTTGAGCACAACCCTGAAAAATTGCCTCTGCTCCAGTTCCAAGGTTTATCTGCATGAAGAAAGTTTTAAAATAATCCAGAGATATTTATCCTCATCTTCATTGCTGTCATCATTATCAAGAGCCTCAAATAAAGACCTCAGGGTCAGGGTGAGGGGTTAGGGCGCCTGTCTCCTCCAGGTAGCTGAGATCGTTATGACTGTATTTGTTCAGAGCACCACTGCTTCATTCACTGAACTTTTGCTATCTTGAACACATATTTTGGATTCTTTGTCAGGAATAAGTTTTTTATGTTTGTGTTCCTTACATTAATTTCGTAGAGAAGAGAGCTGCTGAACAGAAGTCACAGTCGCGGTTTTGATAAGTTTTCCCTACGTGCCTCGAAGAAATGAAAAGGCAGGGTAAGGCCAACCAGAAAAAAGCTGCTCTTGCTTCACAGCATTTCCTCACGGCAACCAGAACTGCTGGAAACATGAAGAGGGGACTCAGACTCACTCAGAGGTTATTGAGGTTTAACAAGTTAATCCATCACCTGCCCCAAGCAGGTGGCCAAGTCCGTGCTCTCTGCCCGTGGCAAGGGCTGGGTGACTCCATCACCTAAACTTGGCAAGGCTCCCCTGTCCCGTGTCCCCAGGGGTTGGGCCACACAGGGAGGAGCTGCCACGGATTAGCTGTGCTGTGCCTTCACACACTGCTCTTGTAGTCACTTGTAGCCTGAACCCCTGCCTGCAGAGACAGATTTCTGTCATCCAATTCCCCGCACAGCCAAGACCAGCTTTTGGCTTTATCATCATTTCAATCGCTTTAGTGTCGATCCAATTACACAGGTATAAAATGTTTCTACTGGCATACCCTGGCACCAGTACAGCAGCAGTTAAAGAGATAACTCTAGAACTGGGATAGATGTGTGAATAACAACAGCTGATCAACAGCCATGCTGATAAAATTTAAATGAGATCAAGCCTAAATCTTATCCTACACCGATAATAGGAATGTCTGTTATGTGTCAGACTTACTGGGTGTGAGAGGAGAGTAGGGCCAGAAGCTGATGGTGGTAAAACCTCCCTCAGGTTCCCAGGAATGATCCTTTAACACAAGCCAGAGCTCTCCAGGTTTCCAGCTACACTGTGGGCAGTTGTGTCCTAATGAAAAACCTCACAGGCATGGCAGCAGTAAATGCCAGATTGATGATTACCACCTGAGCATATACATTATGGCCCTGTCTAACTTTATTTTAACTACACATTACCTTGTTTTACAATTCCCACAGTGCTCGGCACTGGTTCAGTATGTAAAACAGAGAAACAGGCTGTAGATCTCGTCAGAGAATATTGTTTTCTCCTGCCCACAGCCATGGGTCAGTATATAAAAAAGGGAAAAGCAATTTAGTGTAGTCTTTCTCTCCTTCTGCTTCTATTCATTTGCTTGTGCCGTGTTGTAAATGAAGAGCAGAGGCTGTGGTCTATGTTAGACCTGAAATAAAAATGTTTCACATTGCTGTATGAAGGAAAAAAAGCTCAAGCTGCAATCTGTACTGCCGTGCGATTCGGGGCTTTTTCCAGCCATAGTTAAACAAAATGGTTTGTCTGAACTGAAAATAAAGTATCCGTTGCTGTTGATATGTCTGCCAAATTTAAAACATGATATAAACCAAAGTCGACAGCATAAGCCACTCAAACAAGGCCTCAGGGATTCCGAAATGTGCCTTAATATTTATTTTTCATACTTGATTGCAGGTTATGCACAGGTAAGTGTAGTGCTGCCCTGAGGGTTTTAAGTGTAACGTAGTCAACCATGATAATACCTTCAGTATCTCGGAAGACAGTTCTCACAATGACTAATAGGACATGAAAGCAAAGCTGAGTGTTTCCAGACCAGTTTTAAGTTTCCTTTAGAGTTATTTGATACATTTCTAGAATATTTTCAGTATTTGTGTATTAATAAGACAAAACCAAGTATTACCCCATTTGTGACATTCCATGTTCCAGCACTTGAAACACCCCTAACATTAACTTGCTTTTACAACCCTGCAGTACATGAGAAATTGCTGTCTTCCTCTCTATCCACTCCTTCCTCCAGGAATTTGGACTGATATTTACCAGTCATTTCCTCAAAAATGAACCACTAACCACTGACACATGCATGTAGTAGTGACAAAACCAAATGAGCCTGAATTAGTCTTGTTCAGGCACTCCCGTTCATTTTAACATCTCTCCTGCTGGTGGAACATGTAAGAACTAGCCACGCAAACACCATGTCCTCACAGACATTTCTCTTTGCCTTAATAATTCTACAATAAAAATGCAGTTTTTTACTGGATTTGGAGATGCTTGTCCATGTGACTCAGACAAAGACAGAACCAGAGCTGTGCCTCAGAAGAAAACTTCAGCTCAGGCTCACCAGCTCTAGCTGCTTCCTTTTGTTCTACTGATACAGAAAGAGCTGCATCTGCCTTAACAGGGAGCAAACTTCAAGCAGTTTCATGTCGCTGGAATAGCAAGGACACCAGAAAAAGTACTAGTGGAGTCAATTTTATCTCTGAAAAAAAAAGAAAAAGAAAAAAGATAAAGTTTCCATAGGCTTGTTACACAGTCTGTTGCTGGAAGTTATACTTGAAGAATGGGCTCAACAAAAATCAGCATGTGAGTGAAGAAGCACAGAACATAATGCTGTATCTTTAATAGCTGCCCCTCTTTGAGGCTTATTTTCTCTGCTTTGGCATTTCTAGCACAGGAATCTCTCTGGAGATGCGCAGTTTGCCAAGCGAGAAGCCTACACAGGAAAGGAGCAGTGATGTCCTCTTGCCCTTTTGCTGTAAGCAACTCTTGTTGTCACAGTGTATTCACAGGAGACCAGCTCCTGTTCTTCCCCTGCTGCTACTGGGTAGACTGGTATTTTTACTTTGGAGTCTTCTCCATTGTCACTTCAACTTAAAATCTGGCTGCTACCAAAGCAGCTCCTTCTGTCTCATTTATTTTAACACCCATGTTGGTGGGGAAGCCAAGTTCTACTTGAAAATATGGGATAATAATTCAAATCATAGTGGTTATGATCTCTGCATCATGATTGTCTTCTTGGCTGTAAGAAGAGGCTTTATCACAATTCAGTGTTCATTTTGGAGGTACTGTCTGGTGAAAATGGGGAGCAGCTCCTTTCCCCTTATCATCGTCAAAGCTGTGTAAATGGATTAATTATTAAAACACAGCAAATATAGATCTTATTCTATTGCAGTGTTTCAAGACTGCTGTTATATTCATTAGTTATGAAAAACCCCAAATTTTCCTCTTGGTTTTCTTGCTTTCTAAAAGCAGAGTGCATGCATGCGTGAACCAAGGATTAGCGTTGGAAGTTTCTGTGGGTTATGAAGCTGTTCACCTCAGGGGACTTCAGTGACATTGTACTAAACTGAAAAACAGAGCTGGAGTGGTTTGTTCTGTCACCAGGGGCCCTGAAATGTACTTAGAACCTTTCTCGTAGTGTAGTGCTCACATTTTTAATTTATGTTGCACATGAAGAAAGTGAAAGTCTTGCTTCCTTCACTTTTTCCTCCACCTCTTATTTCTCTGTCACCTTGGAGACCAACTGTGGGTGCCATGACCAATATACAACTACCATGAGTGCATGGTATTTCTTTCTATTTTCTTAAAACCATGTGCAACCAGATTTTTATACGCTGGAGCTTCATTCTGAGCTTCTGTTGTTCTGTAAACCAGCAGTGGCTTTAAATTGCACCCCTCTATAAATGAGGTTTATGAAGTAGTTACTCAGAGTCTACAGCTTCATTCTTCTCTTGGATTATTGGTAATGAGAACTTTGGTTCTCATTGCTCCTTTGTCCATTACCTTGAAGAACCCAAAGTATTCGGCTTTTACAGAAGGGAAACGAGCATCTTGTATTTCTTGTTTTACACTTTATTCAAACCTGAAATGGTTCTTTTCAATTATCTCTAACTCTAAAAATGCTTTCCTGTTCCAGCCTGTAATTTTGCTCAAGATGTCATTGCCTTACCCCAGCTTAGCTTCACGGGCAGATCATGGACTTCTCCCCACAGAGCAGTGCAGCAGAGTGAGGAGTTCCCTCGAGCAGGGGGGCTTCATCAAAGCCATTGGCAGCTGGGCAGAGCAGCTCTGCCTTTCAAACAGGGTTGCTACAGTTGTGTTCAGCCACTCTACCACAATTATATTGCTTTTGGGTTTTATTCCTGTGTTTCTGCACTCTGCTGCCAGGATGGAGTGCAGACCTGCCTGCTTGCTGACCGCTGCATTTCTCAGGCTGTGAGAAGTCCTTTGCGACCTTCCAGGGTTAAATTCACAGTGACTGTGTTTTGTGGCAGTGAGAATGCTCTGCTCCAGTCCAAACCCTGCCCAGTTCCTCCCTGCCATCATGGCTGAATCCAGCCTTGCACTATTTCCACTTTATGTTCTATTAAAGTTATTAAAGATGTTCTTTTGGCGCTATGAGAGTGACCTTGACATCTAGCCTGCCAGAGGGTGGTGAATCCAAAGGTTTCCCAGAATAAAAAGGTGACTGCTAGTGAGTTGCAAACCTCAGTCTCAAGAAATAATGGTTCTTATTTCCTGTCCTCAGCAGCCAGCCCCTCACATGTGCTGACTGCAGGCACCAGTGACAAATTCCTGCAAATAAATCTCGTAGTTGGGCACCCTTCTACCTTGCACCAACCCCAAAATGCATTGCTGCACTGGCTGTTCAAACACGGGAAGGTAAAAAGCATTTCACAGAATTAATTTCCTCTCTTTCGTGGAGAGATATAATGCATTAAGTGATTTGAAAACAGAGCGAGCCTCTTTTCCAACATGGTCATCGCCTAGGCAGGCTTTCCACAGGGCTCGGGAGCTGAAGTAAACAATCACTTACACAGAAGGAAACTCTCTAGTGCCCTGCCATGCTGATGCTTGCAGAGAAAGGAAAAAAAACAAACAACCAAGTAACAATTCACTGCATGTTGAAAAAGAAAAGTGTAAGCACTCAGTTTCGAAAGCTTTAAAGCATAATTGAAATTCAACATGCAGATTTCTGTGTTATTACAATGCTGCCTGCACTAGCTCATTTGCTGAGCAGCCAGCATTTGAAACCACACACTGCAAGAACTTTGTGCTGGTACAATAACAGCGTAGAAAAATTAGGATGACAGCACCAGTATGCTGAGCCCCATAAACATTCCTCAGCTGAAACAGGAGCTACAGGGCAGTGCTAGCCTGTGTATGGTGAGACGGGGATATTTCTGCTTCCATGTGCAGATGGAGCACAGATCACTAGTGTGCTGACAAGCTGAACTCCAAACAAAGAGATAAGCTACATATGTACTGGCAGGTAAGCTCACTGATCTTTTTAACCCAGTGAACATCTGATGTGATGTGAGATTCACTAAATTGTAGATTGCAAATCAAGGTCAGACTGAAGGGTGACTTCGTGTTTGTAACATTCTCCCTGCTTCACTGACTGAAAGCAATCGTGAATTCCAGAGTGCTTTTTGTTCTTTTAATCTGATAGTAATTTGAGAATGTATTTGACTACAGAACTAAGTGTATTTGGACTCCAACTGGCAAGAAGTGTTAGAAAAAATAGCTGAAAAAAAGTAATTTTATTCTTATGCTATCACAGTGCTGCTGTGCACAAAGGCCAGTGTCAGAATTAAGGGACCATGTCCATGGCTAAGGGGGCCAAGAGGCTGAGCTGGCACTGGAATTGTCCAGAGTAACCCTTCCTTTTCCTGCCTACAGTCCCAGCAGAGAGTTGCACTGGGCTGCGATGTGGGACTGGAGCTCCTCTTTGCTGTGGGAGATGGATGGCGCTGGCAGAGCCGGCCAGAGCCACAGAGCACGGCGGAATCTGGGTCACTGTGCAATGTGTTCCCGGTGCCAAATCATAGCTGGAGTGAAACGCTCAGATCACTAACCTAAAAATCAGTTCCTGGTTGCTAAATTCACATCTTACACATCCAGAACAACTTTTATTGACATTGTGAGGCAGTTTTCGTTTTGTTCTAGAATAAGTCGAGGTAAATGAAAGTGCGTACAGAGGAGCAGTGTGTGAGAAAGGAGTATTTACACCCTCGGATGTGCATTTACACTCATTGAGGTTTTTCCCATTCATGGCATAGTGCGGGATTCACTGTCACTGGGAGCACTCAATGGAATGCCTGTTCTCCGAATCAGTCCCCCATTTATCTGCTAACCCTTGCCGTTTCATCCCATCGAAAGGACCATCAGTAAGTAGGAAATATAGCCTATACATTGAGGCGAGGAATACATCAGCTCTGTAATAAGGACGGGAAAGAAAACGTGGTCTGGGATTATAGCTGTGTTTGCCTATTGCTGTAGATCATTTGCAAGGCAGGCTGAGGGAAAAGAAAAGATTCCCTGGCAACCCTCCCCGTCTCCGAATGCCTGCTCAGGCAGAAAAAAACAACCACCCCGCATACATATTCCAATGAGCCACTGCGGGGCAGTAACAACAAAAACATTCCTGCGCGGAACGGGGGGCTTGGAGCAGCCACTTCGCCTTCTCGGAGCGAAGGACACAAAGAACCCGTTCTTCAAAGCACAGCCCAACATTAGGATTTGCGTTGTCACCTTGCAGGATGTTATTAGTCTTTTTAGGAAATATTTTATAGCTGTGCTTAGCCTCGGCTCCTCCCCCGGAGATGCTGGCAAACAGCGATCTCGAGGCTGGTACTCAGCTTCACAGCGATGAATAGAGGTTGTGTGTGAGATATCCCAGGCTCTGCTTAAGACACTATCTGGATTTTCTCTGTGTGCATAAACTCTTTTCTACCTGAGGGCTAAGTAAATAAGTTCTTTTCGAGTGATTATTCTCTTTTCCCTTGTAAGGTACAGAAACCCCTGAAGATTAGGTATTTTTGTGCTGCTTTTGTTCCTCTCAGGGCAAAATCTTCAGTGAACAGAAGTTATTACCAAAAAATTATTTTATATCTTAAGGGCAAAAGAATATACTTTGTTCAGTTTTTGGACGTAGCTTGGAATCAAAATTACGGAGCTGCTTTGTATCCAACATTTCACATCTAGAGGCTCAAAATTAGATCAATAGTTTTGTCTTCCTTTCCTCTACCCCAGCCGTTCTGTAGGTTTAATAATACCAATGGAACATGAAGAAATTAACTGTTCTTTCTTTTTGCGTAGTACCAAAAGCGGGGAGAAAAATTCCTATTTAAAGATCTCTAATTACAATCTGAATTTTCTATAAATACGAAACTTCCTGTAACAGCCATCCCAAATAGCTATTGCCCTTTAGTGCTGCAGAAATTGGTACCAGATTAGCAATGTGTGCTGCGGTACTGAATCTGGGAGAAGCCGGAGTGTCGTGCTTCAATGGAAGTGATAGAAAAAGAGGATCGAGACACACAGAGAGCTGAATTACAGCCATGGCTCTTCAGTTACGCTTTGAAGATCATTTTCATTTCCATTTTGATCTCGAATCTTACTCATAAGTAATTAACATTTGGGGATGCGTGGCAGATGGTATGTGCCACCTTGTCTTTTTGGGCAGTCTTTCCTCGTCTTGGCTTTTCAAGACGTATTCCAGACCTAAAATAATTTCTTTTGGGGGGCAAAGAAAGATGAGATAAATGAACTTACTTTGTGAGAAACTTGAAAGTTTCTTCTACTATTCAAACATTCTTCCAATTTTGCTTTGATTTATTTTTTATATTTTTAAATATTTATGAGGTCTGTAGGTTGTCAGATCTAGAGAAGCCTCCATTTTTAAAGACAATGAGGCTGTGAAGGTAATGTAAGTGTCTCCAGGAATATTTTTGCAAGTATTTCTCTTCATATGTCCCAGCTGCTGAATCTCCAGCTGATCCTGCTGATAGTCCAGGACATGAGAGATGATGTTGTCATCTCCCCTGCAAACTGGAGAACTTTTAGTGATGTTCCCTGGGTTTGCAGCACTCAGGATTCTCACGTTCACCTTTATCTTCACAGTTTGCTTTGCTTTGCTCGACTTCTTCATCAAATAGAAACATCATGAGGAATTAAGAAGAAAAAAAGTATTTGGAAGTTTTATTAATTTAAAGTTATCTAAGGCATGAGGCAGCCAGCTGAATTTTCAATCAGATCTGTGAGTGCTCATTACTAAGCCTGCAAGGTGGTATTAAGCATCATCTTAACAAATTGAAGTTTCCCCTCAGTTCTTTGTGAGAATTGCAGTGAAATTCCTGTGTTTATTCTAAAAGTGGTTAATGTGCTTACCAAGATTAGATCCAACAATTTTATCTCACAGGAAAAAAAGGGGAAAAAACAACAAAAAAAGTTAGGAAGTTCAAAAATACCCATTCACCTTGAAGAATCACCCATAAATTGTGGTTGGAGCTGGTGGAGCTGGGGAGGACGGAGCAGGGGTTTGACTCATCCTGGAACTGCCTTAAAGCTCTATTTTAATCTCTTTGATCACCTTCCACTGACCAGCTCGTGCGAGAAAACATGGGAATGAAACAAGAAAGGCACAAGATCATCAAACTCCAGAATCTCGCATGCTGAGTCTTTGGTTTGCCTTCACCCGGCCCGGGAGCAGCTCTGTGCTGGCAGCACTGATGGAATGCAGCAGGAACGGAGGGTAAGTGGCAGTTAAAACCTTGTTGAACACGGCACTGATGCCGCATTTCTTGCCTTGGAAGGTTGTTCCTGCAGCCGGGGTGTTCATCCGGCCCGTTTGCTGTTTATGAGACATTGTGTTAGTGTGGAATTAGCTTATAGATTGTTCTAATATGACTTGAAGCAGTAGGGTGGATAATTGTTGGAATGTTTCTTTCCACTGACTGCACAGCATTACTTCTTGCTGCACCTGAGAAGGCTTTTTCCTCCACCTGAACACTTAACAAGCAAATTTCCAGATATTCAGAAGCAAATGCAAACAATTTAGAACAAATCTCGTTCCTGCGATTAGGCCTCGAATGAAACCCTACCAACAGAGCCGCTACAGCTGAGCTTTGTAACGTTTTCTCTTCTTTTCAGTGGGCTTTTTCATTTGCTTCAGGAAGGCATTGCAGCGTGACGCCCTTCCTTATCTTAATTCCTGTTTCTCGAAGAGAAAAATAGCTTTAAACCTTCTATACAGCGAAGTCTGTACATACAAAGCGTATAAAGACTCCGTGGAACGCGCAGCTCCCGGTACCATTGAACGTTCGTAGCTTTTTGTACCGTTTAACATTTACCAGGCAGCCATTTATTTTCTGCTCCAGGTTTTGGGTACTGTGTCATATTGTTGGTGTTATGAGGGAAATTTCCTATTAATCCCTAAGTGGACTTTAGCAGTGAAACCCAGGCTGGGGAATCACTGTGGAACCGTGCTTGGAATTGCCTGCGCATATACAGTGCACAAAGTAATAACATCAATCATCGTGGTGCCTGTTAAATACCATTATGCGACTTAATTAATGTCTGCCTAGCATTTTCACATTCATAAGCAGTCAAAAACATTACCATGATGTTCTTAACAGCTGCTAAATTTCTTTTATAAGCCAGAAATAAAGCACAGAGTAAAGGTGGTCAGACGGGTTGGCAATTAATTGGAAAATCACCAAAGAGTACATGGTGAGGAAAGCAATTACTGTAAAATACAGAAATGAGAAAATGCAGCCATTAGGGATAGCTGGTATTAAACCTTCAAAGGAATGTAAATATTTAATTTTTTTAAAATAATTATTTTTGTATAATGCATTAGCTTGCAATGAATGTGGCACGTAATGCATGTGAAAGTACTCCTTGGTCAGCAAGGGAGGCGGCAAAATGGCAAACATCAAACCTGACGTGAAAAGCGTATTTATCCTGAGCTGACTGATGAGATGACAGCACATTTATGTCGTGCTAAAAATAAACCACCATACACTTTTATTTACAGGCTCGTCTTTAGAAAGTCATTTTACAGCCTTGAGTTTGGGTGGACTAAATGGACGTGCCACGAATGGACGGCAGGAGTGATGTTACAAGACCAAGTAATTAGCAATAATCCAATTACAGATAATTTTTATTTAAAGTTTCTGATATGATAAAGCTTTCAATACTCTTGGATGGGGCCTAATGTGATAGCTTTTTAATATGCAGGGAGATGAAGAAGGTTGAAGTGCCCTGATCAAGGGCTCTATGTGTGATCCTCAGAGAATCACAGGATCACAGAATGGGTTGGATTGGAAGGAACCTTAACCATCATCATGCTGCGGGACGCCTTCCCCTATCCCAGCTTGCTCAGAGCTCCATCCAGCCTGGCCTTGGGCACTTCCAGGGATCCAGGGCAGCCACAGCTTCTCTGGGCACCCTGTGCCAGGGCCTCATCACCTCACTGTAAATGATTGTTTTCCTGATATCCAATCTACACCTGCTCTCTGTCAGTTTGAAGCCATTCTCTCTTCTCCTGGCACTCCATGACCTTGTAAAAAGTCTCTCTGTATAAACTGAGGTGATACCCCCATGTATGAGACATCATAAGAGCATACAAACCAAGCAAATGCTATTAAAAATTAACGAGCTTTCACTCCTCATTCCAAATTTAGGAGAAAAAGCTGTATCAGATTCAAAAGAACACCAGGTAAATCCCTCATGCCGGAGTTCTGTGATCACTGCTAACGCACAATGGTGAAATATCAGCAGTGGTGACAAATGTCCCCAATTCCACTTGGATCGCCACCCTTTGGCAGCACTTTGGAATGAGGAGGCCAGGAGGCTGGGCATTAAAAAGTG
Organism: Pomatostomus ruficeps; assembly: GCA_013400735.1. Classification (NCBI taxonomy): domain Eukaryota; kingdom Metazoa; phylum Chordata; class Aves; order Passeriformes; family Timaliidae; genus Pomatostomus; species Pomatostomus ruficeps. The sequence goes on along the minus strand of VYZT01054993.1, from coordinate 138,396 downwards.
GTGGCTGAGCAACTCTTAATTTTATTTTGTACAATTTGCTAAGAAATACATATCATACACAAAGCCCTGAATTACTCAGTAACACTGGGGAAGAGAATGCAGCTCTCAAATAATGACAGTGCCTCACAAATATAACAGTGCCTCCCTTTGGTGGGACGCATTTTGCCCTCAGAAGAACTTGCAAGCAAAGCAGGTGGGAGCAGGGCAGGAACCAGGCCCAGAGTGACCTTCTTGGGCCACCCATGAGAGACAAGAGCAACACAGACTCAGGTCCCCAGCTCCAGCTGTACCTCAGCCACTGTGTGGTGTTCTGAGGCAGCCCAGTGCTGAGGTTTGCTGCTCTGGGAATCCTGCACAGTTACAGGCACGTGGAAGTGCCCAGCAGCATTTGGGATCCTTTGTTCCTGGTACTCACCGCTGAAAAACCACCCAGGAGAGTTCTTTGCTTTCGCTTTTTCAGAAGCCTGTCATTGACACAGGGGAATAGGTAGCAAAAGAGGGTTGAAAATGATTTATTGAGAAATGTAGTTCCTGTCAACGGAGCTCGGCAGCGGAATGTAGAAGCAGCCACACTTTTATTGGACTAAGGTAAAAGAAGAGGTGTGCAGAGTTCCGGAGTCCCTCAGAGGTCCCTTCCTCAGTTATCATCTTCCATGCTTGAGAAAGGAGCACTGAGATCTCCAAATCGTGTACCAGCCAAATTTCCTCTGCCCCCCAATCTAATAAAGGTCTCTTTATAGCAAAAATGCTGTTGTCTCTCTCCCTTGCTGTGAAGAAATTCTGCTACAACTTTATTATGGAAAAGGATCTTCAAAGCAATAGCACTAAGGAGAGCTGTTTGCTCCTGCCAGCTGATCTTGTGAAGGAGACATGTGTGTCCGTAGGTACAAACTAAAACCAAAACCTGCCATTGCATCAAAAGCTGGATTTCTGTCTGATTCTTAAAATGTGCTCTGTATTAAACAAAATTATGAAAAATAATGTAAATGACAGGATGGCAGAGAAGGACTTTTCTAAATAACCAAGCAAAAATTCAGAGAAAAAGGGAGTGATGCTCAAGAATGATTGAAACACCCTTGAGATCTTCCTAAGAGAAGGAGGCAGTGCTAGAACTTAAGCAATTGCATGCAAGCAGCATGAAGAGAATGAAAATACAGAGTAAGGGCAAATGGGACCAGTAGGACAGACAGTAAATGGATGGAGTAGGAGCTAGGGTACAAGACAGATGGCAAGACACGGTAAGTACAACAAGGAACAAAAAAAATAATAATTTGATCACAGTATCTTCCAGTAAAGAAAAATCTAGGGTTGCACTGCCAAGGGACACATCTTGCAAAGAATCGTACTTAAAATTCTGCTCACACAGGTAGCTGTGTGATCAGCTCTGCTTGCACTGAAAGGCTGCTGGGCTGGTACTTTAGGAAATACATCACTACACTAAATACTGCTGCATTTTAATCATGGTGTGTAATGTAAAAATGGGTGAAAATTCACAACTTGTTAGTGCTTTGAAATAACAGTAAAATGTTGTTGTAAACTGCTAACTTGCTTGTTGGCTTTGGCGTGGAAGCACGTCTGGAGCAGAGCGCTGGGCACAGAAGCGGAGCGGGAGCTCTTCGCTCCTGGTGTCACCGGAGACCTGGCTCTCATCTGTGTGGGAGCGCAGCAGCGGGGCTGTGGCAGAGCTGGGAAACAGAGAGAGGAGTCTGGCTCGCCAGCCTGGTGTGAAAAATCACTGCCGTGGGGCTGAGCTCAAGGTGTGCAGGGAGCAGGGAGCAGCAGCCAGCTGCCAACAGCGCCACTTGCTTTGCTACCGAGCCAGCTCTTCTAGAAAATGTCAGAGAACATCCTCATCATCTCAAGCCATTTTTGAAATGATTACTAATATGGCTCAATTATGTTTGCTTTCCCTGCACCCGTGTGTTTCAAATGTGAAAGAAAACGGTGAGAGCGGCTGCTGAAGATGCCTGATAGTGCATATTTGCTTGGAAGGGTATTTTCATCTCAAGCAAATGTCAGTGCAAACACCTGCAATCTGCATTGCTTGTAACTGTAAAACAAACGGGAGTTGGTTCCCCACCAGCAGCACTCCCGGAATAAGGCTGCTGTTACTATGTGTATTTTGGCACTTCAGAATGTGAAGGAAAGCATGTTGAGTATTAAAACCATTGCTCCTTATTCACAAAAAAATGAAGTAAATACTAACGTATGGTCTTCAGTGAAGAACAAAGTGAATTACAATGGATTCTGAAGGGAATATTCTGTCAAAATTCACTGTTTCTTTACAACTAATTTGGTTAACACTTAATTTCAAAATAAATTCAGAAATGAATTGAAACATGATGCTGCGAGAAAGACACTGAAATCAATATAAAGATTATTGCAGGTACCACGACTTCATACTTTGATTTTTTTCTCTCTCTGTTCACAGCTGAGAACCCTAAGATCAGTTGTGTCAGTCAGCAGAAGAGGACAAGGGGCTGTGCTGGGCTCTGACCAGAAGCGATTCAATCTGTGTTCATTCCCTTCTCTGGTGCCAGACCCATTTGTGTAGGAAACAAAATCTTTACGTCTCTTTGCTCTGTGCCTGAGGAATGTGGAACAGCCAGGAGCTGCCCAGCCTTGGTTCCATCCTTGGTGCCTGCAGTGAACACCTGCAGGGCCGGACTGAGGTGTGGTTTGGTCTCCCAGGAATTTCGTGTCACAGTTTGTCCCTGCGAATGAAAAACCAAAGGGTATTTGCGAGCAGATGACAGCTCTGCTCCTTCAGGCTCTCTGGGCATGAAGAAAAATCTCCTCATGTCAGTGAAAATCTGCAAAGTGCTTTCTGTGGGGAAGTGCTCGGGAAAACAGCCTGTGGGGCACCTGCAGATGGCTCCGCTCAATGTTTGTACACAAGGCAGGAAAAAATCAGCAGTCCAAACCTGAAAGTTACAATATTTCGCGCAGATATTTTTGTTATCCATTTAAATAATTTTCCTTTGCTTTCTTTTAAATGTTAGTGTAACAAAAAATAACACAAAGTACTTAAAAATGTGATCCTCTCTAAAACAAAAGAAGAAAGGATGTAGTTATTGCTGCACTTCCTTGATGTCTTGTTACTGCCACAGTCTATTGAGTTGCAGGAACTGGAATATAATCAAAGAACTCTGTGTGTGTGGATGTAACTTATAAACTCCTGACTTTAATCAGCACCATTTTTGTGTCTGATGTTGTTGTTCAAACGGTTACTCAGGATTCCATCCTCATGGAGGGCACCGAATAATTGCACCAGTCCATCAGGGTGTCCTGCACCGTCCTGGGTTTTGATCTAATCAGTTACACACTTGGCAAAATGGAGAATATGAAACTGCTAACTTGGAAATTACCCTGAAACAATGAATTTGAGGGCATTTTTATTCAGCTTCAGCGTCAGGGCAAGTGCATCGCTCAGGCCAGATTGTTGCCTGACTTTATTTAAAATACTGAGTATTCCATCATTCTATGGAAAACTGTATTGTGTCATGTAACCTCAGAAAAAATCTAATCATTTCAGTCCAAATTTAAACAGATTAGCTACTCATTGGAAGTAAAGTTTTTCATTTTACTCTTTACATAAAGTGTTGGAAATGTCTTTCATTAGCTTGCATAGTCAGGCTTCTGTTAAAACAATAACTGATCCAGACTTCTATACAGTTATAATAAAAAAATTAGTATTATGCTGAGTAGGAGGCAGTAAATTCAACTGCGTGTTACAAATCACAAGCTTCCCCTAATTAGTAAGAAATTCCTGATCAATTGCAACAAACTATAAAAAAGAAAATGTAAGAAATGCCGTAACAGAGTTTTTTTTTTACTTTCCAGTGTTATGGGATTAGTTTAAAAATCAGAATGCTTTTAGTAAATTCTTAAAGTTATTTTTCCAGCAGTTCATGAGTAAAAATTAGGATTTTTTAACTAAGAGGAAAAATATTCTAATGAGCAATCATGATATTCTAGGCGGTGATGTATGAAGAAATTAATACATTTAAGGGATTAATAACTGGGAAGTCAGAGGGAAATTCTCATCCAACTGAAAACTTTCTGATAGGATCCTAATGTAATTGGTTCTTTGTCCTTCACTGCTTGACACATTATCAATGAGCTTGAAGAAAACATGAAATCATCCAAGATAATTACTGTGGATTACACGGAGACACATAATGAAGAGGCCAGGTCACTGATCCAGACAGCTGAGGTGAATTCAAACAACGCAGCCAGATTAAAAATGAAGATCCACGCATTTAAACCCCAAAATAAAGGCAGCATATGGAGGATAAAGCAACCAGGAGCTGCTTGGGATGATGGTGGGCGGAGGGCTGAGACTGAGCATGGGGGATTGGTGATGAGCGGTGGCCAGCGGCGGTCAGTAGTGGTCAGCAGCGATGAGTGGTGGTGAGTGGTGGTCAGCAGTGGTCAGTGGTGGTCAGCGGTGATAAGCAGTAGTCAGCAGTGGTCAGTGGTGGTCAGCAGTGGTCAGTGGTGGTCAGCGGTGATAAGCAGTAGTCAGCAGTGGTGAGTGGTGGTCAGCAGTGGTCAGTGGTGGTCAGCGGTGATAAGCAGTAGTCAGCAGTGGTCAGTGGTGGTCAGGGATGGTGAGCAGCCATAATGAGCAGTGGCCAGCAGTGGCGAGCAGCGGTCAGCAGTGGTGAGCGGTGGTCAGCAGTGGTCAGTGGTGGCCAGCGGCGATAAGCAGTGGCCAGGGGCGATAAGCTGTGATGATCAGCAATGAGCGGTGGTCAGCGGTGGTCAGCGGTGGCCAGCGGCCATAAGCAGTCATGATGAGCGGCGGTGAGCGGTGGCCAGCGGTGATAATGAGCGGTGGTCAGCGGCGGGCAGCAGTGGTCAGCGGCGATCAGCGGCGCTGACGGGCAGCAATGGGCTGCACCTGCGGGCAGCATTAGGCCCAATGAGCCGCAGCTGCCTCGGGGCCGCCTGCGGGCGCTGCCGGGAGGGAGCACGGGAGAGTCCCCGCCCCGCCGCCTTCCCGCGGTGCGAGCACATGCCCGAGGGCTGCGAGACCCGGCGGGATGCGCTGTTCGGTGCCTGCGCGCTCCGCGGAGGAGGAATCCCGCTGGGAAAGGTGCCCGTGCCCCGGGAGGCTCCAGGAACAGGTAAGGGGCGTGCGGGGTCCGGCCCTGGCTCCCGGCTGCTGCCCGAGCCCGGCGCCTTTGGCCGGGAGGTCGTTCGGTACCGTCCGTCGAGCTGAGTGTTGGGGGAGTGTTCATGGTAAAACCACTGAGATATCAGAAGGAAAAGAAGTTTTTAGAAAACAGGGCTTAAAAGTTGAGGGTTTTTCAAGCTCCTGGTGAATTGTACAAGTCTGTGCTTTTGGCTGCTGCTTTTTGATGGTGCTGGTCATTATCGTTTCTTTGTGCTGAACAGGTGAGATTATTCAACACCAGGAACAATGACTATTGAGGGTAAAAGAAAATGCGTGATAGTGGAAAATGAAGTGTAGGTAATGGTGGGAGAGCTCAGGTAGCTGTAAAATGAGGATTTAATTTAATCTCGGTGTATGTTCTGGGAGTGTATCAAATTGCATGGTGAATAGGTAATTAACAAGTTTTTGTACGGACCCCTCATTGTGCAGGGTAACACGGCCATGAGTTCATGGCTTCCAGAAGCTGTGAATATTGCCAGGAAAATCCACAAACACCAGAGGTTTATGTCCGAAAAGGAGACGGGGAGTCCCTCAGTTTATTCGAATAAAGGCAGAGCCCACCGGGCCACCCGCCCGGGGGTTTCTCTCTCGGGGTTTGGGGGGTGCAGGCTCCTTTTATCCCAGATCCCGGCCGCACGGTGCCCTCTGCCTTTCCCCATTGCTGAGGTGCTGGGAAGGTGCAGCTTTCCCAAGCTGCCTGCCCCATATTCCCCTTGAATTTGTTGTTTTCCCCCAAAGTTCAGCCCGGTGCAGCCCCGAGTCTGTTCCAAGAGCCGGGCTCGCTGCGCTCTGTACCCACCCTGCTGCCCGAAGGCACTTGGGACATTCAGACCCATTACAAATCCATCCCCTCACCCCTCAAATTGTTTGTGAAGACATTGGTGCATATCTTTCCTCTCAATATGAATTAAAATCTCTCCAGGTGACAATGGTCATCAAACTCATATTGAATCCAAGGTACAGAATTCAGGCAGGACATGTGGTATTGTCCAGCATGATTTGTAAATAAATCACATTCTCACCATAAATAATAATTTTTACTAATTTTCATTGGGGATCTTTGGCACTCTCGTACAAAACTGATGAACTTCTTGTTGTTTCTTGCATTATCTCTCCTGATTTCTATTTATTTCAAACAAAGGAACGAGTTATATAAACTGAGCTTCACAAACGTATCAGAAAATGTTCTTTCCCTTTGGTAAGAGCTTGGTAACCAAATATTGAAGTTGAAAGAATAATACAGTTGTTTCTGGGGACAGATCTTTCTGTTGCACATCTCTGTAGGATATAACTCATTAAAATGTTATGTTCCTTTTTGTTTTCCATCACTGTCCCCTCTGTAGCAGAGTGAACTCTCTCTGCATGAGAATTCTAAACCTTCTTGCTTGATGCTGACTGCCCCTGCTTTGTGCTTTAAGTGAATATTGTCACTGCAGTCCGTGTGGCATTGTGTAAATCTTAAGAGATGGTAAAAAGAATAGTGTTCATATTGATTCTTGTGGCGCTCCTGCACTCGCTGCACTCCTTCAAAACTATTCCCACTTGCGAGTCTCCTTTGATTTGAAATCTGCTTTTATTAATCTACTCCAGCAACTCCGATATTTTAAGGTAACTTTGTAGATTTGCTCTTTATGATGGGCTGCCTCTAAAGCTCTGCAAAAGCGCAGATAAACTGTATTACTTCCCCAGCATCTTTCTTGTAAAGTGTCGCTTTTTCCTTAAGTTTCCGAAGTGTCTTTGTTAATGTCCTTTATTAACGGCTGAGGCGACGGAAAGGTTTGAGAGGAGAGCTCTTTGTGTTGGAACAACCTCGCAGACCCTGGCGAGGCAGGGAAACCACGGGGAAGCCTCGGGAAGAGCTTTGTTCGGGGAGCTGGACTGCAGCTGGGCCAGTTCTGCTGCTCGGAGCTGCTTTGTGTGGGGACAGGGATCACCTGGGAACCGAGCAGGTGTAAAGGACCTGCGGAATTGAAACGCTCTTCTGCTGCTTGTTTTGATTCTCTTGCTTTGAGGATGGGCTTTGGTAGCCACCAGCTTCTGTGCTGATGAGAGAACAAGCCCAGTCCGGAATGGGCATTTTGTACTTCCCTCCATTTATAACTCCTTTGGTACCCAGGTACCCTCAACAGCTTTCCTTTACAAGTGACCTGTTCTTGTCTTACCACACCTGTGCTTTGCAATGGTCATCACAGATTCACTGACCTTTTCTGCCTAATGAGTTAATTGATTTGCATATTTAATGATGGTTTAACGGGATACACACCTGTGCTACTTGGTGTCGTTCTCATTCTTTGTTGTGGAAAATTACTGAACAGAAAATCCCGTAGAAAAGCTAATATTGAAGATATGTGCAAGCAGGAGAATGGCTAGTCAGCTGCAGTGGGTACTGTATAATTTGAAAATATCATTTCTGTTTAAAATTTCAGACTGCTCTGCATCCTCAGTGATTACTTGGGCTAAATCCTAATTTGCGATATTATCAGTGGTGAGTGAGTCATGCTTTCCTCTTTCCCTTGGCTCATGATGACGAGTGTGTTAAAGATCTTTTGCAGGATAAATTATAATGCTCGGAATTTGTTTTCCTGTCCAGTTATGCAATTTATATTCGTTTTCTGATTGATCAAGTGTCTGCTCTTAAAAGTATGCTAAGAGTTTCCTTATGCTCCTTTTGAACCGTGCCAAGGAGCTCCAAGTTAAAGCCCTGGTCATGGAAAGTGATACGGAATTAAACTGAACCAGATGTCGGGGTGAGAGCCAGGGAACAGGCACTGCCTGGTGGGAAATGGTGCCCTGGAGGCTGCAGCCGTGGCTGGTTTGTGTCAGGCCGTGGCTGCACTAATGAGCTTTAATTACCCTGACCACAATCACCCGGGGCTGTTGGGCTGGGGCTCCTGCCTGTGCTGTGCCACAGAAATACCTGAACACAACTTGTCTGCACCTCTTCTGGTTTATGGACGGTGTCTCCGGGAAGGAACTTGGAGCTGTTCTGAGTTCCTCGCGTTCAGGCTCATCCCTGGTCTGGTCTGTAGCAGGAGGGAGGAATTTGTGCCTGGCCTGTGCCCGTCCTGTCTCCGCTGCTTCTGCCTTGTCTGGACCCTGTGAAAGGTGTCCCTGTCCCAGCTGGGTCCTGTTCCATCCCATGTCACTGTGTCCCCTCTTTGGGGAGGCTGCAGTGGCCTCATTTATCTCTACAATTGGAGAAACCCCGCTTCTTGCCCTTCAAACTGAAAGAGAGCAGGTTTAGGTTAAATACTGTGAATAAATTCCTCCCTGTGAGGGTGGTGAGTTCCTGGCACTGCCCAGAGCAGCTGTGACTGCCCCTGGATCCCTGGCAGTGCCCAGGGCCGGGTTGGATGCACTTGGAACAGTGGGAGGTGTCCCTGCCATGGCAGGGGTGGCACTGGGTGGGCTTGAAGATCCTTTCCAACCCAGGCCATTTTCTGATTCCCCGGCAATCTATCTGCAGCATCATGTTTGCAATCTCTTGAAATGTTCATTCAAAAAATATTGTGACGGTTCCACCATCATTCAAACGCTCGTGTTGTACAGCTTGCACAAAGGAGCTTTGTGTGGGGAAAAAAGAAAAGCTAAAAAAATCCACTTTATACTTGAAGGAGAAACTTTTCCTGCCAGTGGAGTTCCCACATCAGCAACACTGCAGAGATGTAATGGGCAAAGCAAGTGAAATCTGATTAAGGAATGTTTCCCTTAAAGGTAATCTTACAAGCATAAGCAAAATTGACAGTTGCCATCTGTAATCTGGAACGTCTCTAGATTTCATTTGATTTCTCAAAACCTGTGAGTTTTGAATAAAGAGAAAGTCTCTGTGGTTCCCATAATGTGTTTAGAGACATGAAATGCCTAGACAAAGCAAGAAAGGGGAAGGGAAGAAAATCAATCATAATGATATTTCTGCATGCAAGAGTACCAAGAGCTGGTGAAAAATTCTAGCATGGGAGGAGAATTTTCTCTCTATCCCTTTTTGGACTGTATTTAGGCTAAATAATTTGCTTTTGAATAAATTAGTGCGATGAGTGAGAACATTTCTCCTTCAAGTCAATAAGAATTTAAGAAAGAATTAAATGCAAACAAATACTAAGCTGGAAAATCTGACTCTATTTTTTAGTGAAGGAACTGTTTTAGTGGATTTAGTTCCTGAACATGAAATTAAACCAACCTTAAGCATTCTGAGAAATGGGAGTAATTACGTAGAAGAAATTTTGTTTGGTATCTGCGCTGTTTTGCAGCATTTTTGTGTGTTTGGATTTGTGTCCTGTGAGCTCCTGTTGCTGCCTGGAGCAGCTCCGCTCATCCTGCAGGTGAGGGAAGCAGAGATGTCAGTCCTGCAGTGCTGCTGTGCCAGAGGAACGGGAAAAGGGATGTTTCTTGTGCAGTTTCTCAGGTACAAAGTAGCTTCAAATGGTATGACAGGAGACAAGAACAAGCTCGGAGAGCCCTGGAGCGACGGGATGTTTTGTAGCAGCGAGGTGGTTGGTTAAAACCCACTGTGCTGTGGAGGATGTGCGAGCTGATAAAGCTTTTCTCCACAAGTGTGTGCTTTTATTCTGCTTTTCGGGGAAAATCCTTCTTTTTCAGTGGTTGGATCTCTGCACGAGAAGAAACAGTGCCCAGTGCGAGAAAAGTAACGGAATTAAAACCTGAAAAAAACGGGGCCACGCTGGAAATTCACTATGAAAAGAGTGAAAGAGAGGTGGACACAGATTTGTGTTCCTTTCTTGCCTTCATTTTCCCTGCTCAGTGAGCGATGCTCAGTATCTCAGTAATGGAGATGTGTTTTATTCACTCCCACTCCAATAAAACAATTCAGTGCCATCTTCTGAGTTTCTTTTCACAGAAGATGAGGTGCAGGAAGAATCCCGAGGGGCAGGGTGGGCATCCTTAGAGGTTCCAGTCTCGTGGGCATCCCTTCTATCACACTCGCCATGTCTCATCCTTTATCTTTCCCTGTCTCAAAGATCCCTCTGGGAGCTCTGCAGGTGTTCAGCACTTAGGGAAAAGTCAGGCAAGATGAGGATTTAAACAAAGAGTGTTTGGCTGATTAGGCCACAGCAGAATATTTCAGACAGCACTCACAACAGGGTGCTGCTGCAAAGACCGGTACAGTATCAAACTCAGGGACTTTAAAAGGAACAAGCCGATTTAAATAGGGATTTTTTTTTTTTTTTAGCTCACCGTTAGGGGTTTTTGTGTAAAGCTACTTGGTATCAGAGTGCCAAGTGAGTCTGCGCAGCAGAATGTCTAGCGAATCTCAAAATATTTTTGGCTGTTTTCAGAATTATTTTGCAATTACACAGGAAGTAAGTACTATCTCATTGTATATTTCCAGCCTGTTTGCAGTGGATTTTATTTTAGTTTTAAGAGGAGGGCAGGGTGATTCTAAACTGGTACTCATGACGTTTATGCGCTTTCTAAAAATTGGTCGTGGAATATGTTCTTCGTAAGGATTTTTCTGTTTTAGGCCTGTGAGATGCAAGGCCAAAGAAATGTGGAAGACTTTTCATTGTGTTATGTAGATGATTCCGTTGAAATGAAATTAAATGGAGTTCAGGCTACGTTGCCATATGGAATCCATCATGTCTGCTGCTTTCTCTGTTCTTCTGTGGAGTCAGGCTGCCTTCTGCGCAGCGTTGGGCTGGCGAGCAGGGTGCTCCTGTGCTCTGAAGCAGCCAAAGGATCAAAATACCTTCTCCCTTTTTCCAAAAGGCAAAATGCCTTTTACCTTTTCCCACTTCAATTTGGTTGAGTTAAAAATCTAAGGGATGCTGGAGAGCAGCATCCCTTAGCAGGATGTGACGGGCCACCAGTTAGACTTTGTGAATCAGTGACATATAGAAAATAAAATTAAAAAAACTTCAACCAACCCAACAAATAGACCACTACCACTATTAAATTTCTGATTATTTAAGTCAAGAGCTTATAATTACCTGTGAAAAAAATCATCATCTTGTGTTTATTTTGATTCTTCCACCTCTTGGTTGCTCTGCTCTCAAGCTTTTACTTTGTGTGTGTACAGTCATTGCAGGTTTATGTTCCCTGCTCGATTTAGGTGTTAGCTAAATCTTTCTCTAAGCTTTTCAGTCCCCTTATTGAGCCCAAAGAATTCCCGTGTATCACTGACGCTTAACAGAAAATTAAAGTATTTAAGAGCAGTTTTAAAAAGCTCTGTGAAGTGTGTGCTGCAGTGCTGGGTCACTAAGAGCTGCTGGATTTCAGCTCTGGATTTACTGGCTGCTCTCTTGGCTTCCAGTGGGACTGGGAATGGCAAGATGGAAAGCTGCCTCTATCTTCCCTCGAGTATGAATGAGTTAAACAGATATACATACTGGTTTCATAATTTATTTCTCTTAATTTCCAGCAGTTTTCCAGCTATTTCCAATGTAAAGTTTTATTTCTGCATGTCCTATCTCTTTCATTGTTTGCTTATCCTTTTGGTTTCACTTCTTGGTTTATATTAATTGGGTGGATTGAACTTTTATTCAAGAGGGAAAGTATCTCAGTACTTTAGGTTATTTCCCTCATTTTTTCCATGCCCCTAAAAAAAAATACCCCAAGATTTCTTAAATGGAATGAAAGGCATCTCTAGTCTGTAGTGGTAAAAGGAAAATTCCTTTCTGTTTCAGCAGGATAAGAAACCTTTATCATATCTTTTAAAACAGTTTAAAGTGGAGGATTTTTGTCAGCTGTCAGCTTGAAAGGTCATGTTTTAGGCAGTCGCTCCTAAGCCCCTTGGATAATGTTTACAGTGCTCTCAAATGACTTAAAATGGACTAAATTGTTTTCAGCCGCCAGTAGTAAAGGTCATGGAGGAAATCTGTTTAGTCAGCCTTGCTTGCTTCCTAAGCAGAGGCGGTAAAAATGTGCCATAAACTGCAGCGAGACACAAGTTTTGACTTTAGAAGACACTGGAGGCCGAGGGAATGGAATGCACCTCTGTGGGGAGGAATTGCGTGGAGAGAATTTGCTAAGCAGGGGTTGCTACGGCAAACTTTTATCCAATCCTGCTACGTTCAACCTTTTCCTTTTGTTGTTGCAGTTCATTACTTGAAGAATTTGTGGATTTAGGGGAATTTGCTCATAACTTGCAGACGCTCTAATGAGAGGCAGACATGAGAGGGGTGGGAGGGTGGAGCAGACAAAGGAGGTTGTACCCCAGTGCTGAATTTCCTGAAACTCCTGTTCAGCCCTCACCTTTCCCCAGGTGTGGCTCTGGTGCTGAATTTCCTGAAACTCCTGTTCAGCCCTCACCTTTCCCCAGATGTGGCTCTGGTACCTCAGTGCTGAATTTCCTGAAACTCCTGTTCAGCCCTCACCTTTCCCCAGATGTGGCTCTGGTACCTCAGTGCTGAATTCCCTGAAACTCCTGTTCAGCCCTCACCTGCCCCAGATGTGGCTCTGTTCCCCTCACTGTAAATGTCACCGTGCTGGTCACAGTGACAGCTCGTGCTGGGAGGTATTGCCAAATGCAATGATCAAATGGTCTGATTAGAGAAAACCCAAATAAATTACCTGTTTGTCGTGGATCCTGTTTCTAATGGCATTTACTGCTGGGTTTGTCTCATTGTTCTTGCCCAGCCTTCCCAGAAATGCATTCTCTAAATCATAACAAATGCACAGCAATTAGTTTGTCTGTCAGCACCTGATATTATATACAAATATTATTGTTCTTCCGTAAGTGCTGAAAACCCCAAAGTAGTAGGACTTTTATCTGAGGAGAGACACAGCCAGGCAGGTTTTCAACACTTAAGTGGCCCGGGCATCTTAAGTTGTGTGAGGTTTTAACCAAGAGTGGGTGAGATCTAATTTGAGGAAGCAGGTGAGAGGATTGTCTGCCTCCCTCAGACATTGGGCTGCGTTCTTTGAAGCGGTGGAGAGTGAGCAGCAAAGAGGACAGGTCCTTAATGATGTTTTTGCAGATGCAGTAAGGGAGTAGAAGGGCTGAAGGCTGCGTTTGAAACGTGCAAAGTGCTCGCACAATATCCAATTACAGCAAATGCAATGTTCCATTAGCCTGGCTCGCTTATTCCCCAGCCAAGTGGTTAATCCAGGGCCGTGAGAGATGCAGCTTTAGGGAAAGGTTGTCTGGGTTTCATCTCCTGTGGAGTCTCTGCACAGTCAAATGGCCACTGAGAAAGGTTCTGTGAGAAAAGGCAGTGGAAATAACCTGTATTTAGCTTGCCCTGTTGTCAGCATTGAACAAATGCTGATTTCAATGTGTAAATGGAGTTGGCTCTGGAAATGCCAAGTGATCCCTAATTTCCTGTAATTGTGGGAAGTGCCCCTCTTATTTGCTTGAGCTGACAGAAAGTGGTTTTGTTTTTTTTTTTTTTTGATCTGACACTTAAGCACAGCCTTAGAACTTCTACACTTTATATCTAAAATTGCACATTTAAGGGTATGTGAGGTCACTTTATTGCACTTCAGACTTAATTTTTAAGTGGTGTGACATCCTAACTGCAGCAAACAATGTATTTGTGTACTTCAGTATGTTTAGGGTATTTGAAGGTAAAAGTATCTCTGAGCATTTAAATGTTGATTTAGAAATTTTGCTTGAAATGCTGCTTTGTACTTTACAAAACTTCTAAATTAATGAAATGAAAGCCTTCTGCCCTTAAGTAATGATTAAAAGTGAGAGATGAAGTGATATGGAACAGGGGAAAGCAACCACATTTTATTTTGTGGCACAGGACTAATGTTCAGTAGGGTTTGGGGGCTGTTTTTGTTGGTTTCTTTGAGGCGGTTCAGTGCGATTGGAGTCATTTGGCAGCTATAAATCAGCCTAAACTGAGCGGAGCACTTTGCTTTTCCACCTCTGTCTCTCATCTTCCTTCTTCCATAACAGTTTATCACCGTGGCTGGGGAAGAGCTCGGCTGAGAGGGCGGGCAGACCTTGTTCTCCTGTCAGGTTCCCATCCCCAGATATTAGCGTGTCACCCAGATGGATATGGATTGTTCTGCTGCGTGTCACATGTGACAGACTGAAGGACAACAAAAACAAACTCCTCCAGCCTACAGAAAGCAGGTTCCACAAAGCCTGTGAAAGTACAACCAGACCGAATTAACTCTTGAGTGCTTCAGCTGTTCAAACCAGTGCAATCTGTGTGTTTTTGTGCCATTAAATCTTTGTTCTGGGCTTGCTGAGCTCCTGGGAGGGGCTGACGGGTCACACAGGGCTGGTGGTGAGAGAGCAGAACTGTGGAGTGTAACTGAATTAGCGGATTTTTATGGCAAAATAGCATGTTAGATAATTACACGTATTGCAGAAAGCATGAATTAATTGAAAATAGAAGTTAAAAAGGTTAGGGAGGAAGGTGGCCTATTAGAGCCATTTTTATTGATTTGTTCATTTTCAACTTCCCTTGGCTTTGGAATAAAAGGCTCCTGTTGAGTTTATCTTTGCCATGCAAGGGACTGAACACAGGGTTAGAAAATCAGTCTGTCTCTCTGGAAAAGCTAACAATTGCTACCATTTAAACTTGGCTAAGCAACTTTAGCTTTACATTATTTAGTCTTTTTAAGTTATTTACATGAGAATTTTCTGACTGTCCAATAGAGTGAGGGCAGTTCAGCCAGGGCTGTGCTGCCCTGCCCTGTGGCAGCCAGGAGTGCTACCTTAAACCTTTTCCATGCCATCTGAAATTCCTCCTCTCCCCAAAACCAAGGAGTTTCTAATGAAGAAAGCAACATTAGCAGATGATTAATTTGATTTACTGCTGGTCTGACTGAGCAGGGGTGCAGAGGTGCAGATCCTGCTTTGCAGAGCAGCCCTGTTGTTCTGGCTGTCTCCGCTGGGACGAAATTTAAAACGGAAACCGTTAAATGTGCTGAGGTAAAAGGCGAGCGCTGCTGGCAAACCGGAGAGATGGATATTGACTGGGTGTTGTGTCACTCGAACCAGACATTCAGGCTCCCTGAAGTTTTAATTTTTGATTTAATTTTTTGATAATGTGTCAGAGTGTGTCTGAGGCAAGGAAAAATGACAAGCGGAGCCGTTGGGGAGTCTGTTCCTACTCACGGCTGCTCTCCACCCCACCTGAATCCTGCTTTTCCCAGAGTAATAAAAGTGTGTCATAGAACCATTATCTGACAGTAGGACAGGGACTCCAACGAAATTAAATGAAAGATCACTTGAAAGCTTAAATTGTGTGACTAATTAGCAGCCGCTCAGGTATTTTGACTGTAAAAACACAAGGCTGTAGCTAACTTGGAGTAGCTGGTGAATTTATGTGGTATTGGGTAATGGCTTCCAGGGCAAATCATGAGAGATCATCATTATTATTTCATAGTCATCTTTGTTATATCCATATTTATTTTTTTCTTGTAAATGCTGGAGTATTTTACCTCTCTGAGAAAAAAAATGAGTGGGGAAAAAAGAATCCTGTTGTGAAAAATTATTGCTAATTTACCTTTGTTACAATCTGTAAAAACGGAAGGTGATAGAAAAACTTTCAACACTGAAAACCTGAACAATGAAACACAAGAAGATAAATGCATGGGAGATAAAAGACTGTGAGGCAAGGATGGGGTAGGAAAAGGCTGGAAATAGCAGCGCAGAGAGGCAGAGCTGGTGTCAGCTTGGCACAAAGTGAATAAATCCGTGGACATTTGTGGTAGGAGGAGAATGGGCAGCAAATGGTTCAGCTGGGTTGAGAGAGAATATTTACTCCAACTGGGCTGTGGCCCCGCGAGGGCCATGTGAGGCTATTTCTGCAAATGAATCGCAGTTTAGAGGGGTTTAGTGCTTCTCTTGTTCCCAGGACCCATAAAGAAACGCTAAGGTGTTCCTGGTGGAATTGGGGTCGTGACGAAAATGGAAGGCTCCATTTCTGGAAACTCAGCCATTACCTGCAGAGCAAAAGTGCATTTGTCCCGGTCCTTAAAACAAATAGATAAATTGTGAATTGTCTTATCTAAAGTTATGGAAGTGAAGCCCTCTTAGAAAAAGTATTAGAGAGCAGGAGGGGATTAATATTTAATATTTCGGATGTGAGTCTTGGAGTGGTGTTCTCTGATGCTCTTCACCTCTGTTTTTCCACAGTGAGACATGAGGGCCTCAGGATCAGTTTAGAGCCATCCACAACAACTGGACTTACAAAGTACCAGCAATTAGTCCGGCCAAAAGATAGCTCTGGGTAAATAGATTTACATCAAACGTGGTGCAGAAACTTTAATTGGATTTCTGTAGCTTTGCCCTGATGACAGCAAACCTGTTTCCTGCTATCCATGGGACACAAAATGCCCTGGCAGCGCTGTCTGAGTGGGGTGTTTGCCCTCACTCTGATTGTTATTGCACAATTAGTACACCTGAGCACTAATTGCTTGGTCATTCATTAGCAGAAATGAGCTCGACATTCATTGACCAGACTTGATTTGAAAGGGCCTGGGCAGACATTTTAACAAGCAACCCTAAACAAATTTCCGAGTCTCCCTGGCACAATGAATATTTATGTATTTTGTATCGAGTAGCACGGAAGAACTGAGGGTAACCCACCTCAGAAAGCTTTAAGCTGGGTGACTGCTTTGAAAGGTGGCAGACTTTAGTTAATTAATTTTTGACACTAATTGGGTAAACTGGACTGGTAATGTTTAGACTGTGTAAAAAGAAAAGGCACAAATAGAACCAGCACCTCAGAGTGCCTTTGAAGAGCCTTGTTCGGAAGGCTGTCTGATATTTTCTCCTTATTTCAGAGATACTTCTTGTTATTTATACAAAATATTATTGCAGTAGGAGAGATTAAAGAGGCTCCTCTGTGGCAAAACAGAATATCCAGAAAACAGAATGGTCTGGTAGTGACTCATGGATTTCAGCTGAAAATGAACAAAGTTCACCTAAATCTTGCTGTTGTGTTCAGCTGGATGTGAGAATAGGAGCACACGTGTGATGTTGTAAAGTATACGTACAATTATAAAGTATATTGTGACTATTTACTGACTTTTAAAACTTCTTTGAGGTCATCTTAATGGCATAGAAATTTATAGATTGGACAAAGTTTTTCCAGTGTAAAACTGTGGCAAAAATTCTATCATAAAACAGTACTAATCTTAATTCAAAATTTTTAAATTTTTAGCTTATATTTGAATTGCATTCATCTTTTCACCTTCTGATTCGCTTTCTTGCATTGTTTTTGCACTTTTTATTCCACAGAGATATAAAAGTAAATGGTGTGGGATTTTTTTCACCTAAAAATGCACTTTAAACAGAAAAAAAGAGAATCAAGAAAAGCAGCAATAATGTTTGGCCTTGCTGCCATCTTAGCAGCTTCCCTGGACATGTCTGTGGTTCAGTGAAAGGAGTTTTCTTCTGCTCTGTCCATTGGAAATAAGTTCTTCAGTTTTCTGGATTGAACTTTAATGAGGAGGAAATGATCTAAAACGGGCTTTGAAACAACAAAACACAATGAGAGTTCTTTGCGCCTGTCTCTGTAAAACCAGTTTTATTGCTGTAGAAGTTCGGGAATAGAGATGTTGTTTCCATCAGTTTTAGTGGGGAATAAAAAGGATTTGCATTCCAGGATCAGTTGGGTGCTTCAGAAGCTCTCCCTGGGTGGGCTCTTGCTTCCCCCTGGTTTTTAATTTCTGTCTTCTGAAATCTGCCTTCCCCCGAGCGGTCTGCCTGACCTTTCTGCTCTGCTAATGACAACCTCGTCCCTCTGCAGCGCAGAGAATAAATCCCAACAGCCCAAAAACGCTGGGATGTGGGAGAGAACCCTTTGTTCTCTTGGATAGGGCGGCCAACTCGGTCCTGTCGTGGCTGTGCAGAGCTCAGGGGGCTCCTGCTCTTCTTTTCCTGGAGATATTTGGGGAACAGGATGGGGAACACCTCCTGTTCTGCTGAGTGCAGGTTGCTCCAGCAGGTGTTGGTTGCTTTTTACATCTGAGATGCTTCATTTGGGTTGGGAGGGAAGGCGTTGCAGCAGCTCCTGGAAATGCAAATTAAGATTTTCCTTTTTCTTTCTGTGACCTTCCATTTCCAGCTTTAGTTTAGCCGCAGAGGATCTTGTTTTAAAGTTACTCTGGGAGAGGAGGCTGACTGAGGAGCTGATAATAGGGAGTTTTATATCTGGAGAAAAACTTTAGGGGAAAAAGGGGGATCCGGAGTTCATATTGACATCTCCAACTCAGCTTTGCACATGGACTGAACAAGAACTGCAGTCATGGATTATTCGTTTCATCCCACAAGGAACGCGCTTCCAAACTGGTTATGGTTGCTCATGTTCTGTTGGAGGGAGATTTTCCTAAAATACTGTGATGTATGTCAGTGTGGAAATAATAATAATAATAATAATAATTAATAATCATAGTAGTAATAGTTGCATTGGAGTTCTGTTTCCACAATTCTCACACACTTACAAGCTTTTTCTCAGGCCTACTGTGTTTATTTACTGCTTTCTTCGCAGTAAGAACACTTGGAAAACGACAACTGTGACGTATATCGAATGTATCACTGTTAATTAACAAAGTCTTAAACTTTGTCATAGCTGAATAAATGATTGAAACGAGTTCTGAATTGTGTTAGGTAACTTTTGGCTAGGCGGCTTTTTAATTTGTAAACTGTCATCGGGAACATATTAATTGTCGCATGTTAAACCACTCTGCTTCTGCCTTCCTGGGTGATAATTTGTTATTTTTGTCAGTTAACAAAGGCTTTTTTGATGAGAATTCTGGTGCCAGGCTGGTACTCGGGTGTTCTTCCCAGGCTGAGCGTAACTCCCACCATCAGCACTGTGGTGCAGGTGCAAATTCCCCAATTTCTTTCCAGGAACATTTGCTGGGAATGGAAGCCTTGGGTGAATATTGCTGCCAATAAAGGAAGTGTGAGGAAGTCAGCAAGGCGTGTGCAGTGCTGTGAACACGCCTGGGCCCGGAACAGCCCATTGGGTGCTACAGAATCCGTGATTAATGTGACTGCACCGAGGGGCTGCTCTGTCACACCTCGCTGCCAACTGCACTCTGACAACCTGGGGCCTTTTTGCAGCGTTTCCCTTACATAACACTGCAGGCACTTGCTGCCTGTG
This sequence comes from Pomatostomus ruficeps, assembly GCA_013400735.1. Taxonomy (NCBI): domain Eukaryota; kingdom Metazoa; phylum Chordata; class Aves; order Passeriformes; family Timaliidae; genus Pomatostomus; species Pomatostomus ruficeps. The sequence continues at coordinate 119,181 of VYZT01054993.1, read as the reverse complement.
AAGCACAAAAACTTGATCACAGAACGGCTTTTGAACAAAACAAACCCTCAAGGCTTTGTTTTACTTCGCTAATCGTTTGTCTAATGGGAATTTTAAATTATTATTTTATTTTTTTATGCTAAAGAAAATCTGTCGGATGTCTCATTCAAATTGGAAATCTCATCTTTCATTTGGAGGGCTCCTGACATCCTTTACCTGGGAGTGTGATCTTGGAAAGCTCAGCAGTGGTCTATTCCTTCTGTATCCCTTTGTCCTGATGTTCAGTGTTCTCCAAAAGCTCAAAGATCTTTTTGCTGTCTCAGAGTACAGGTTGTATTTTAGAAGAGTAAATATTGTTCTCATGGAACCCAACATAAACATTTAAATATTTTCCCTAAAAGTATTTGTGTTCTTAGTTATTTCTGAGCATTAGTTATGAAATTATCACTGACCAGCAAATTTTGTTTCTGGTAGAGTCTCTGCCCAGGGGATCAACTCAAAATTCTGGGCAGTGATCAGCAGGAGCAGCTTTCCACTCTCGGGGCTGTGTTACTGATGGTTGTTTTGAGAATCAGGTGTTTAAACCACACAAAGATGAGCGCTCAGTGTTGTTTTGAAGGTTCAACAAAACACAGTGTTGTTCTGAAGGTTCAGTTCATGGGAACTCCCACTGTGCATCGAGGCAGAGACAAAGCTCGGCTTTATTTAACGTGTGGAATCCAAGAACTTGCTCTGCGTGTGTTTGGAGAGGCAAGAACTTTCATATCTTCAAGTGCTCTCAGAAATAGAAGCAGGGATTCCTGGTGCAATCTGAGTTCAGAACAGGCCATGGAAAGTTGCTTTCTGTGTGCGTGAAAGGAGAGCGATCATTGTAGGCTGTGAAAAACACCCTCAAGGAGAGCAGCCAGGTGAAGGAACAAATCCAGGGCACAGCACTGGTGAAGGAACAATTCCAGAGACAGCAGAGAGAAATTCTGGCTTCTGATAACCATGCTAAGCAGAAGGAAACACACACAGAGCCATGTTTGTAGGGAATAATAAATATTTTGGTGTGGGGTGAGCTGTGCCTGCAGAAGGCTCTGTTGAGGGAGGTGACTGATTGAGCAGCATGAGTATAAACAGCACCAGGTTTTTGTTCTGGTCAGCCCCCAGACTGGAGCAAAAACACTTTAATGGCAATCCAGGCCTCTGGCTGGTGACTCAAACTGCTCAAGCCCCTGCCTCGGTATGAAACTGAAAATTAGAATTGTCGTGGTAGTGAAAACAAACCTTGTCAAGGTTGGTGACTGTGCAGAGGAAATCCTCACCGTGCTGCTGAGTGTTGGGGTTATTTACCCACTGACAGGGTAAGAGCAATGAGAGGTTTTGAGCTGGAAATATAAATCAAAAGCAAAGGAAGTAGGTCAGTAAATATCAACACCAAATACTGGAAATAAAGCAGGAGGATGGAGAGGTGCAGGAGAACCCCTGGACTGGAGCAGTTGGACAGGTTGTGGGGCAGACAAGGCAGCTCAGCTGCTCAGCACGAGGAAAAATGCCACCATAAACATTCTAAATCCAGTATTTAAAAAACCAGCAACCCAAGAATATAGTAGATGCAACATTTGGGATTTTTCTATCATCTTTTCTTCTGAGCTGCTAATATTTTGTGTAAATATTTGTTAACTAATCAATTTTTGCTGGAATTGTGGCTTTCTAGCAGGTAGCTCAAGGTTGAATAAGTTCCTTAGGCTAAGAAATTTTCTCTCCCCAGATTTAATAATCACTTCTGTGCTGCCCCTCTCCTCCCAGGAGGAGTTCAACACTGCTACTATTATGTTCCTTTTGTTGGTATTTAGTTTTATATCCATAAATTATCAAATGTAAGGGAAGAACTCCCCAAACAGCAGTAGATGTTCGCCTCTAATGTTAATTGCTTCATTTTCCTAAAGTAATTTGAAGAGTCTGCCCTGAGTAGGAGAAGCAAAACTGCATTTTACATACCAACACTTGGAGCAGGCTAATGGCGGTACTTGTAAAAATAGCACCAGCAGTCCATTGCAAACGCTAAAAATACCGCACGGCCATTAAAGCTTAATTGTGGAGCACGGGGGGACTGGAATAACAAAGGCAAGGTCTGGCCTTGCTCCTGCCCTTGTGGGTGTGGGGATTGTAATGGCTTTGCCAAAAGTCATCAGGGCTGCAGCCGCGCATCTTTTACCAGGCTCTGCTTTAATAATGTGTCTCATTCTGCAGCGCGTGGAATATTTTATTCTGAGACCTGAGTGCCTGCACGGCTTTCGCAGCCATGAGAGTTCAGTGCATCCCTATCGACTTCAGACTTTTTATGGAATAACTTTGAGTCCCATATCTGAATTCTTCTCTCTTGCTGGAATTTCTGTTGCCAGCCAGCCGCAAGTGCAATTCGGAGGGTGAGGAAACGGTGAAAGCCATCAGAAATGTCATTTTTCAGGTCTCCTGAAGCATTTCACGTGTGCAGACTTGGCTTTTGTTGGTTTTGCTTCAACTTTTGCTGCACTTTGGGCAGGCGTGGAGGAGCAGTGTTTTACAGACAACTGAAGCAGGTGCTAATTGCAAATTATTTAGTGGAGCGATGAAGGAATTGGATGGAATGGCTGAAGGGGAAATAGCAGCGGGCAGTCTGTGAGCAGCAGCGGGGTCAGACCAGGCTCGGAGGAGGTGGCAGAGCTGCAGAGGGTTTGAGAGCAGCCTCCTCACCAACACCCCGTTCCAGCCAGGCTTTCGCAGTGTTTGATTCCAGATAAAGCCGCTTAGTGCGCTGCTACTGCCTTGATCTTCGTGCCCGGGGCTGTAATACATAATTCTCATTCCACCATTAGACTTGCAAGCCATTTGTTTTTATTGCTGTTTTCCGTTTTAAAACCCAAATTCCCTGATTCTCTTTGTTGTGATGCTCGTTCCCGAGGTTCTGTTCTGGAGCTGAGGGCCACGTGCTCTGCCTGCAGACACCTTCAACCTTAAAGATTTAGGGGCGCTGGTTTTAGCAGTGATCATTAAAAATGGTGACGTTTTCTAAGCACCTCTTCACAGGAAAGAAATACCGATTGACGATTTAAAATAAAATACAGCTGCAGGTGATGGCCAAAGGTGTGTGAATGCTGGATGTTGTTGCAGCTGGGGTGTGACCCTCCCTGGCTAGGTTTGTCACAGTTCATCCTTATTTAGCATCCTCTTGCTCAGGAGCATCCATAATTATTGAAAACGTTCTTTTCTTCGTGGTTTCTGATGCCAAGTCCAGCTTTAAGGGCTCTCCAAGTTCTCCGTGGTTTGGGCTGGGTCACTGCAAGGGGAGCTGCTGAGGCAGCAGTGAGGTGTTCATTGCCAGGCTATAGCAGGTGTTTTATAAATATCGTTTTATGCTAATGATTTCCCAAAATGCTACGTTTTTCAGGATCAATGAAGCTGTTAAGGGTTATGAGAGTGGCAGATTGCCCCGGAGCTGAGCGAAGACGAGAAGAAGGATTTTAACCATTTATTGGGTTTCAGAAAGGTGAAAGGAGCAGTTTCACCTCGGATGCTTTGGCTGGTGAAGGAGGAGAAGCCACAGCAGTTTCTTTCCCCTGCTGGTGATTAATAAAGCTTCTCACTGCCATCCTTACCTTCTTCCATGCCCTGCGCTCCTTTACTGGGGTTAATTATTCTCAAAATATTTCAAGTTTTACCTCTCTTCTGTAACTTTGATTATCTGGAGAGAGTAAAACACAATGTCTGCAACACCTGACACCACAAACCCAGTTCTTTCACATTGCAGACCTTTCCTGTGATTATTTATCCCTGACATAACAGCATCTCTAACCACGACTCCTGGGGTTCAGAATGTCTTAATTAAATTCTTTACTGGCTGTAGTGGTAGCTGGCTGTAGAATTTCCATAGCTGACACTGAGAAGTTGCTTTAACTTGGAAAAATAGGTCTTGGTGGAAGTTTTCCATTGGGAGGTTGGCTCTGGCCGTGACTTTGACTGTTCAGAAACTCCTGAAATGGAACTTAATATGGATGTTAGAAAACTTACTGAAAATATTCAGTTTTTAACCTCGTGGCCACTCTGTTATCATCAATTTTCAGAGCAGCCTTGGCAACAACTGCACAGGGGTCTTCTCAGGGTAGAAATGAGACAAAAAATATTGTTTATTGACTGCCTGGTTTGACTGTCACATAATTTGAGCTTTGCAAGGATTTCCTGTGTGTAATTCCATTTTACTTTGATAAGAGTGGGTGCAAGCTGTGATTTTTTAATTTTATTTTCCCTCTTGAAAATCGAATGTGAAGTCTAAGGACACCTGGTAATGTTATTTGACAGTAGGATCATATAAAAGGAGAAACCACAACTGGCCACAGGCAATAGGAAATCATCAGTACCTCCAAGAAGGAAAGGTGATCATTCGTTTTAACCACAACGAGCAAACGCTGAAAGGTGGGGAACACCAAAATGTGATTACACTACATTTAGATAAATAGATATTTAATTTAGATAGATTGAGGCCTTTCTATAAAGGCAGAATTGCAGTAGATTTTGCAGGCTTAGCCGGTAAAATGATTTCTTAGAATATTTCCCAGGAACCTTTAATTATAAAATGACTTTTGTAAGTAATTTCCTGTGCAAGAGTGCCCTGTAAATGTGCCCGGGGTGTTTACTCCAGCACTAAAAACCGGGAGAACGTTGAAATTTTCTCAGGCTCCTTTTTAAAACCAGAATGGATTAGCATTGTGTGACTTTACCGGAGCTTTCATAAAACATCTGGGGGAAAAATGGAATTGCTGGGAGATTGATTTACATTGTTCCAACTCTTGCACTTGTGTGGTTCTTTGAGTTGATGGTAATTTGCTGCTAACAGTTCCATTGTGATCTGAGCGCTGGTGTAATGGAAACTGTCACCAGTGACATTTCTGTGCCCTGACAGCTTTTTGCTGGTGTGTGGGTAATTGTAAATTAGGCTAATAGACTTTTTAGCTGCAATGAAGAGACCTCTCGTTCACCTTGTTGTTGGATGCGTGCTAATAGATGTGTACAGCAATTACTCATTTTGTTTAAATATGTAATATTTTACCCTTAACGTTGCACTTGTCACTGTCAATAAGTAATTATGTAGCTTTAGATTAGCGTCGTGTTGTCTTTTTCTCTTTTTTTTTCTCCTCCCCGGTATTTTCTTAAGGGAAATCTTATCACACCTACTCCATAGTGACTCCTGCAACCTTTCTGTGAAAGCATGCTCCATTTTTAATGCATTAGTCAACATAATTCACTGTTTAGGTCTTTAACTGTGCCGTGCTTTAGAAAAGCAAGGGATTTGTGATGCACTGGCTGTTTTTTCCTTGCTGTTGCTGTGACAGCCTCAGAGATACCGCAGTGTCAGCAAGAGTCATTAACAAATGACATAATCACCTCAGGAAAGGAAGACAGTGATCTCTGCCGGGGGTTTCTAACACATCAGTAGCCCTTAAATCTAAAAAACCCCGATAAATACAGTGTAAACTGGGCAGTTGTGAAGTGTTTCTGGATTTTCCAGGTATAGCTGCAAGTCTGTCATTTGTCAGGGGTTGTGGTAGGTGGTTTTGGGACTGAGTTGGTGGTGATGAAGGTGGTGAATAAATATCAGATGTTCCTGTGTGCAGGAGGGGTCACAGGACGCTGCTGGTCCCCCAGAGTTGTGTGGAGTGTCCCCTGGGAAGGGTATAGGATTTGCATGGACAGCTTGAAGGGATTCAATGGTTCCCTTCCCACAGGGCTCCAACCTGAATAAATTTTCTGAAATTTTTGGTTGAGCCACTGCTGTAAAATTGTCCTTTAACACCAGAGGAGACGCAGAAACCTTGGATATCTTTCAGGCTTTACTATTTAGCATAGTTTGTAAACATGAAATCTCTTCCAAATACCCATCATAAATTATTGCAGTGGAGTTGTAGAAAGAAGAGAATCGGTGCCAAGCAGTCTTGGATGCCACGGTGCCAATGCACTCCAGACACTTCTAAGAACCCGGAGCTCTGGAGCAGGAAGCATTTTGTTTCCAGACTGATCCAAGTGGCTGCATCACTCCAGCACGGTGGGATGCTCTCAGACAATCAGGAACACTTTTTTGCACAGTCAGTGCAGGGGATGGAAAGCAGCTGCATTATCTGCTTCCTGCTGCTGGGCACCAGGAGGAGAATAATGAGCCAGGAGTTACCCAGGGAGCAGATGGAGATGCACAGCTAAGGAGGGCAAACATTGCTCCGTGTGCCCCTCCTGCGGGTGCCCTTGGCAGTGGGAGCCGCACGGGTGGCTCCGGATGGGCGGTGGTGCTGCAGGATATGGACACCAGTCTGGGAATGGAGCAGCACCACAGCCTTTATGGGCCAAGAGAAAACATCTCTGAGCAGTGCTGCTCAAGCCCAAACTTAATCAGAGCTAATTAAACAGATAATGGGGTTTGTCTGTGGAATGAGTATTAGTTAATGGCATTGAGCAGGGAAAGGCCTAAAAAGCCTTTCTAAGGAAAGGTCATTAGAGGCTCGGTTCCAGTTTGTTGTTTGGTTTTGGCTTTTTTCCTCATGACTTTTCCTCTCCACCCCCACATTTGAGAAACCGAGAGGTATTTCCAAAGCAGGAGAACAAATTGTTTTCTTTCCCCAACTTGCTGAACATGTCAAGGTAACTTGGCCAGCTGGGAGCTGCTGAGGGGCCTTGAGGTGGGGCAGATCCCACAGGTGAAAATGTCACTTTTTCCCCAGATCTGTTGGTGCTTTCTGGTTTAAGCAGCTTCTCTGAGCCTTGGGGAACTTTGCAGAGGGCTGGATGTGGTCAGGGAAAAACTCTCCTAAAACCAAGCTGCTCTCCAAGCTGAAGACTTCCCAAAACACCAGTTTGGTGTTCAGGGGACACCACAGGTGTTTGCCTGCTGCTCAGCTCCTCACCTGCGCCTCTGCTGTGCTCACCACCTGTGCAGCCAAAATGTTCAACACACTCCTTTGGGCAGGGAGAGCAGCCCAGAGAGGGAAGAGAATATTTATATAATGAATAAAGGCAGAACCAGATTGCAGGCTTTAATTAAGCCTCCAGAAACATCGTGTCAGAGGAGAGTAGATACCAACATGAACTGAGCACTGATCTACTATTCAGAGATCATAACCTTGCTCTAATTACATTATTAGTATATAAATTATTGCATGAATTATTTAGTTAAAATTAATATTACAGATATTAGTTGTCATTAATAATGTGGAGGTGCCTTTTTGTCACAGAAGAACGAATTAGCATTATAATTACCGCATGAAAAATAGATATTGATGAAAAATTGCTGTTTGAGACATATCACTGTCATTATATGATGTGTTTTTTTCTAGTCCCTTTTCTCTGTTCATTATTCTGTATTTCTAATTATTGTCTTGGAGAAGAGCTGTTAATTTGGTGAGTTATTAGCAGGTGTATTGATAGAGGATAAGAATTGAGGTGCACTTCTGGCAGGTGAAACAGAAGAAACTCTGCAGCGTTAATAACCTAAATTGCAAGTATTGCAGCCACAGTTTTGTGAGCCCGGGCTGAATCCTGGTCTCAAATAAAGGATTTGCTGTTTGTTTTCTTCCTTTGAACTATTTCCCCCGTCACCATCTCAAGGAAGGTGAGAGGAATCAGCAGCGTAATTAAAGCCGTGATACACAGTGCAAGAAATGAGGTGTTGACATTTTCCTTTAATTGTTCCCTGCCAACATTGGGACACCATCTCACTTTTGCCCACTCTGGCCCACTCTGCTCAGTAGCTGAAAGCTCCCTGTACACTGAATTTAGGGGCAGAAAGGTCTGCTGTGCTTGGATCAAAGCATCCTGATTTATCTTTGGTTGGATAAGCATTTGGGCTTTGATAGCAAAGTTGTAACAACTCCTTCTATTAAAGTTGCTGGGAGTGGGTAGAGTGGTGATGCTGTCGAGAAATAAATAAATAAAAACCCAAATAAATAAAAAAAATCTGTGAAATTAAAAACTGCTTTTGATTTCACCCAGTCGTTTTGGTCATTCACCAGTAAAATGTCCGTGCTAAAGTTACTTCACGGACTGAACCTTTTCTGCTGAAGTCTCATTGTGCTTCAGTGCAGATGTTTTTTATCTCCATCAGTCCAAGCAGCTCAGGAACACAATCCTTCACTGGGCAGACGTTTTTCTATTGAATTCAGCAGTAGAATCTCTCTGAATGCAATTGAATAAGGGTGATCAAGCACTCTAGAATGTATTTTGAGAAAAAAACACCACTGTGAAGTGTAAATAGTTGCAGGCAGAAGTGGGAGCAGTCATTATTTCGCTGGAAATCCATTTCTGCCCGGCATTTGACTGGGTAAGCTGCTCTTGGAATTTCACTGAGATTGTAGCAAGCCACAAAATTGTATCTCCAAACCAAAATACTTGCAAACAAATGCTCATGTATTAATAACAGCAGAAGGCAATTATCTGTATTGCTCTTTGGGGAAAGTGGAAACTCAGTTATCTGAAGAGCACTTTGATGCTGAGGTACAGTAGAAATTGCTTTTTTTGCTTTTTTTTTGCCCGAAGAAGAGAGTTTTATCTGAACAATCTAAACCCCAAAATTGCGCACAATGATGCAGTGAGAATCCCTCCTTGCATTTGACAGCTGAGTTGGGCTGTTGTGGTTAATAGCTCTGTAACATTTCGACATTTAACTCTGACGTCAAAGGGAATTATGGACACGATGTTTCTGTCAATACAGGCTTTTGCTGCCTGAAAAAAATTGAGCCGTTAATTTCTTGTTTGACACTTTTGTGACCTCCATGCTGGATTATGTTCTTCCTCTTCTTTCCTTTTCATCCCTTTCTGTTTGGTATAAACTCTCTACTGACAAAACTCAACCCACCGATTGATAGATGATGGGCCAGATAATCAGAAATCATACCTGGTGTTTCATTGCATGGATATATATCTATTTTAATACCAGGTGCAGCCCTGGTTTGCTGTGCAGACAGGAGGCTGCCATCAGCATGCCCCAGAGCCTGACATGACGAGGTCAGTTCAGCACATCCCAGACCCTGATTGCCTCTCTGAGAAATGTTGATTGAAATTTTTGCAATTAAGCAGGCAAAGGAAGAAAAGCCAGATTTAGCTCGCAGTTGCTAAGAATGTTCTGACTCTGGAGCTTGATCTCCTGCAAGGCAGCAGAGCTGTTCCACCCCTTCTCTGTTCCAGAATTCATCTGTATTTGCTGCCACATTTTCGCTGCTTTTAAGTGCTGAAAGTGAATTGTTCCACTTTGGAGTATTTTGCTTCTCGTAACTATTGTTTGTTTTAGCGAAGTGAGGCAGCCTGAATTTTCTGTTAAATGTTTTGATTTCTGTACTCTGCTTGCAACTCAAACAGAAAATCAGGTTTTTGAATGCAATTTGCTCTCAACCAAACAGGGTTGAGTTTATATTCTGACTTTGCCTGGTGCCAGGAGGGGGACAGGAAAATGCCAGATACGTGGTTATTGGAGGTTTCTTTTTTCATGCTGTTAGCATTGACTGTGTGTGTGTTTTCAGGTGTGCTGGGTTTTAGTTTGTTTTATTGGCTGCTGTTCTTAAAGTGAGTTATTTTTAAGTTAGACTGTATAACAGTGTTTGTGTTTTCTAAACTGGCATAAAACTTCTCTTTAGAGCTGGCAAAACATGAACAGAAGTTTTTACCAGTAACTTTTACAGTTAATGAAGTAATTGTGAGCAGTCTCCTCAGAAGTTTTACGTTGGATCAGTGGTTTTGTGTTCAGTGGCTTTGCTGTAACTCGTCCGAGGAGATGCTGCTCACTCTGCTGCTGGAATGGTTTTTATTTAAACATCCAGGGCAGGCAGAAACCCTGGTGGAGGAACTCAGGGAACTCTTGAGTGTCTTCAGCCACGGAGCAGCATCACTCCAAAATCAATCATGGTCTGCTACAGCTGAGCCTTTCCAACTTGCCCGAGGGCAAATCAACAGTCCTGGTGCTGATGTACATCTGTGAGGAGCTGCAGGAGCAGCAGAGCCTGCGAAACGCTGTGGCTGCAATACCAAATGATGATTATTCCTGTAATGTGCTTTGTGACTCTTTGGAAGCTGTCAAAAGCCCGTGAATGATGCAGAATGTTAATCTGCTTTAGCCAAATGTTCCTATGTGCAGCCCAGTGTGTGTGGGGGGAGATAAATGAGAAAATGGTGTAAATGTTGGAGGGGAGAGATCCCACAGAAAGATGTGAGGAGGAGCAGAGGGGAAGGGGTACGTGGGAGTGGATCGAGGGCTGGAATGCGAATGAACAGGCAGCAGCTCCAAACTCATCCAAGATGGGAGAAAGTCCAAACGAAAAGAAAGTACAAGGAAAATAAGAGAAGGGCGTCATCGTAGTTATTCACCAGAAGTCCATTTTGCTGTTTTAAGTCTAAAAGCATATACAGGTTGATTCCAGTGTTCTATCTAAAACAGCAAATATTCCCCTTGAATGGGAAATGCCACACCTGAGCTGGTGCTGCCAGTCATTAAATCTCCCCTTGCACCATTTCAGTGGTGAGAGATCAGCAGTACCTGAACGCGTCCCCAGCTCCTGCCCTGAACGCGTCCCCAGCTCCTGCCCTGAACGCATCCTCAGCTCATCACTGGAACACATCCTCAGCTCCTGCCCTGAACACATCCCCAGCTCATCGTGCTTGGCTCCAGCAGCCCGGACACACAGGAGTTTGGCCTCAGGAATTCTCTGTCTCTGCAGAAGCTGCTGCTGTCCCACAGCGAGGCCCTGGAGTGCACAGGGAGCTGTTATTTATAAACACGGGCAGAGAGAGCTCTGGGCCATTTCCCTGGGGGTTTCTGAGGTGTGGGCTAAACGTTCACAGTGCTCCAGAAAACAGCACCGGGGTTGTGTTCTCACATGTTAGCCTGGTTCTTTGTAGATGTGGGTTTCATTTTTCAATATGGAGAAAATATTTTGGTTTTTTTTCCCACCTCCCCCCTGCCCCATTCAAGTCACAGAAGTGTCATGCAAACACGCCTGGGATGACTGAAATGTTTCAGTGGGTGGAAGACCTCCAGGATTGCAACCCATAATTAGCGAGAAAGTTCTTTCTGTTTTTCTTTTTCCTTTTTTGAATTTTCCTGTGATCTATTCTGCCTGTTTTTCTGGAAGTTAATTTCTTCTGTAGGCAATCAAGAATATTTAATTTTGACGAAATATACGACTCCAGCTGTAAAAACGCATTGTGCTCTCGCTGCACATCGTGGTTCAAGTGACAATTATGTTTCATTTGCTTCATTCTTTTTATCACAATAGACTTTGATGTGCACAAGCACAGAACACTCGAGAGCTGAGCAGCCACGGGATCCTGGATTCATCCAGATCAGTTGCTGATGCTTTTCCTGTTAATTCAGGAATGTTGCTGGGCTCACTAGAAATGCTCCTGTAGAAAGACATTTCCTTCTGCTCTCTGGGAAGTTAGGTAACATTTCCATTTGCACTTGGCACGGCTTCTGCCTTGATGAGGATTCCTTCCACATCCCAGTTTTACTGTACATTGCTATAATTAAGGCAGCTCTGATTATAAAGCTGGGATCCATATTGAAGCGGGATCCAGCTTTGCAGATTTCCTGGAATCACAGCAAACGCACACCCAGCTAAAATAAGCCCAGGCTGAGCAGGCAGCCTGCAGAAGCAGAGACGGAATTTTCAAAGATTAATGCAAGATATTCAAGATGGTTTTACACTTCTCATGTTTGGCCAGCGTGACCTTTTCCGTGGTGGCTGGAGGGTTTGTAAGGATCCCTCTTGGCTTTGAATCTGAGGCAGTGGCGGCTTCGTTAAGGAGAGGGAGGACACGGGATGTGGAGCCTGTGAAGATGCAGTAGCTGGTTCTTACTCGCTGCTCACTCCGCCGGCTTCTCCGCGGCTCCGGAGCCGCCGCTCCCCGCGGAGTTACATAATGAACGCTCTCTGAACTCCCCCACTTTCCACGGGCCTTCCCACACGGCCTCTTTCTTCTGCTAAAAAAGGGATGGCACAGTTCTGACTCGCTGGTGGAGCAGCTCAGCGCAACGCTGCTGAATCACGGCTCGAAATAGCGGCAAACCTTTCCAATTCTCGTTAAAATACAAAACAAAAATCAAACAAAAAATCCCAGCCCAAAATTGAACCGCAAAACCCAACAAAGCAAAACGCACGCACACAAAAAAACCCTTCTCACCCTTCAAAAGAATGGACAAGGCATTGTGGAAGGGCAAAGTCACCCTGCAGCATCTTTAATTCTTGCAGCACCACGATAAAAGAGTTTGCAGGTTGGGTTAAGTGCCATTATAACAACAGAGTCTGTGCCACGGTTCCCATGGCTACCCATGGCCACAGTTAGTGCTGGCCAGGCAGTGCAGGTACTGCTAGTCAGAAAAACGTGTGAAAATTCATTTTTACAGTGAATCTAATAGTGAAAGCAGGAAAATTTTAGATGATTCCTGCATATTTGTGTCTGCCTGGTTCCCAGCCAGGCCTGAATGAAGGAGGTGAGGCCCATTTGCAAGAGCCTTTCCTGTCCACCTCCCAGTTGCTCATAGTTTGAAAATTGCCTTGATCTTCTGAAGACTTCAACATCTTTATATTGCTGGGAATCAAGGGCAGAGCAGCCTGACAGGAATGTACTTTATAACTAATTCTAAATATACTGAGCAAACCAGTGCAAATTCACATTTGAACTGACTCTCAAAGTGTGAAAGCTTATTAGAGCATGATTAAAGTGTAACAGGACCTTGCCAGACTAAAGCTGGAACCTGTAACCTTTATTTGATGGATATTAATTTGCCAGGTGTTACCAAAGTCTTCAGTGTCATAAGCAACATCTTCTTTCATAATTCTTCCAGTAATAGGGAATGCCTAACGAGAGGAGCTATTTTTTAGGGTTGTTATATGGAAAACTGATGTGTGAGGGAAATGGAAGTTGGAAAGCAACCCCGTGTGGGTTCTGGCAGACTCCAGCAGCCTTGGTTGCTGGCCTTGCCATTTAGCCCAAGAACTTTTTTTGTGATTGCCATTTTTCAAACATAATTCCTTTGATTTTTCCCCCTTCTAGCTCTGAAAATCTTTAGAGAAAATTCTTAATATTTTTTTCCTCTTCTCAAGGCATTTTGAAGGGTTCCAGGTAGATCTGTTCTACTGCTTGTAGCTTCCCAAATGTTCACCCCACTTTGATTTTATTTGTTTTTATTAAAGTTTTCATCAAGTCTGTCACATTTGACAGCTGAATACGTGTGGAGAAAATGGGGTCTTTAAATCACAAGCAATTTTATATTCTAGCCTGTGTACCCCATGCAAAACCAGCTACAACATCTTATTCCCCCTTCATAGGCAGGCAAGGATGGCATCCCTATTATGATTTTCCTGTAAGTGATGAACATATGGGACACTTGTTCTTGGCCAAACTTTAATTCTGGTTGGTTATTGAGGGTTTTTTTAGTACTTTAGGGGTTTTGGTTGTGGGCTGTTTGTTTTTTCTTTTTTCTTCATCATGGCCTTTATTTTTATTGATAGTTGAGAAACTGCTTTTGATAGTTTAGAACAGTGTAAGGAGTTAAGGGCTCAGTGACTGAGCCACCCCTGGCTACAGCTTGAGGAGTTTACTCAACCCAGAGCCCAGTGATGCCCCGTGTTTGTTATCAGCTCCGTGAGGTGATGATAAGGCAGGAATGGCCCCAAGGCAGGGATCGCTGCAGGATTGGGGTTTTATCCCCGTGGCAGCTCAGCCCCACGCAGCTGCCCACGGGTGGGATGGGAGAGCAGCTGAAGGGGAGAACTGAGAACGCTCGTGGGCTGAGATGAAGGCAGTTTGCTAAGAAAAGCCAAGGCTGGGCTCGCGAGGAGGGAGGAACAAGGGAATCATTCCCTGCTTCCCACTGGCACCAGGTGCTCGGCAGCCCCAGCAGAGCTCTGTCACATTTGCTGTTAATTGGGGAGGCAAATGCCATCCCTGGGTGCTGCCCATGACACCCTGGGGTCACTCGGGGTCTCCTGTCTTGGCTGTGTCCCCCTCCCAGCCCCCCGAGCCCCCTGGCTGAGGGGGTGAGGAGCAGAGAAAGCCTTGGCTCTGGGCAGGTGCTGCTCACTGGGGACAGAAACATCCCTGTGTCACCAACACAAACCCTAAACACAGCCCCTGCCAGTCAATATGGAGAAAATTCATCTCAATGGGCCATCATGAGTGGTAGTAGAAATATCAACAATGTGAGGCTTTTTTTAAAATGTAAGGTTTAATTTTAAGTTTCCCTTTAACCCAGGTTTGTGCAGGGTTATGCGTTATTTTGTTTTGTTCAAATAAAAATCCCTGCTCTTGGATCAGACTAAGACAATATTTTGCACCAGTTGTAGGAATCTTTCTGCGAAGATCTGCCCAGTGGCTCATTCATCAGCTGTGCTCTCTGCCTGATCATTTCGTGCATCACAGTGAAGCACTGACCTCAGAATTCCAAACTTGTGCCGCTGTTTTTGCTGTTCTGACCACAGATCCAGCAGCCCCTGAGCCAGGTGCTTTATTGTACTTCTCTGGGTGTCTCCTGAGCTGCACTGCTCTGCTCTGCACACAAACCAGAGAAAGCTGCTGTAAGTAAAAGGCAATTCCTAAACTCGTTAGCAGCGTTAGAAATTAAATTTCAGCCCAGCGTTTGTAGCAGGCACAGCTTTCTGGTCCTGCTTTGTGGTCTGGTCTGGAGCTTCCTGAGGACATCTGGAATTGCTGATGGGGTTACCCTGATCTCCTAGCCTTGGGTTCCTCGTGCTGGCAGAAGTTCCTGTGTCCCTGAGCAGCACCCACTGCTGGGGTGGGATGGGAGCAGGCTGGGGGTGCAGCGTGGGCTGATCTGCTCAGATGAAACCAGGGCTGGGTGAGGATTGGGATGAGGGGATGAGCAGATCAGCTTTGCTCCACCTTCCAAAGCTTCCAGCAGGAACTTCAGCACGGCCCTGGCTCGGTGAGCAGCGAGCTGAGACGGTGGAGCTGCAACCGCAGCCAGAGAGGAGCAGAGCCCTGCTGAGCATCTCCCTCTGCCAAACGAGATATTTCTGTCACTCTCCTGTCTCATTATCTCAGAAAACTCCTTGTGCTGAATGATGCAACCACTCTGCACTAAATCTGAAGTGCTGTAGTGCTGAGATCCTGTGTCTTAACTCTCCGAGAGCAGCACTCTGTTATTGGAGCTGCTCACTTAGGAGCAACTCTGGACATGTTGGAAATTATTTCAAAAAGGAGAAGGGACTAAGTTAATGCCTGTAGGTAGTGGCCATTTTTGTTGCAATAAAAGGGAGTTGAGAACACGTTTGCACGTGGAGGTGCTGAGAATTTTGTTGCAATAAAACCTAGCATGGTATGAAATAATAGATTAAAGAGTGTCTGGAAGAAAGGACGAATAAAGAAAAATTGGAAAACACAGATATTTATTAGGGGTGTGAGGTGTTGTGTGTGAGGGTCCAGGTACTGTTGCCTGTTCTTGTTTCTGGGGGGTTTTAAGGAGTAAAAATTGGCCACTTCAAACTGTCCCTTTCTCCCTCAGCCCCAGGTTGATATGGAGCCTTTACAAGCTCTTCACGCAGCGTTTTCACTGCTATTGTGCTGTGCCTGTGTAGTGTCCTACATCAGGGAGATAAATAGTTTTATTTTTAATTTTTAGCTTCATATTTTTCCCTTTTTATCTGCACAGTTACGGTACCTTCTGGACCCCCCATGACTAAATGCTACAAAAATGCTGCCTCTTTTCACGCCTCTCTCATGTGTCCGTGCAAACCACGGAATGAATGGCGCTGTGAACTTGTGGCAAAATAGAATAAAGCAGGCAGGATCGTGATAGAAATTTTCATCTCTGCGCTTAACTAATCCATTTCATGCTGAGAAATAGTTTTCCCTTAGTCCACGAGCACTTCATGGGGTTTTTAACCTACTTTCAGGGACTGCTGCAGGTGGAGAGTGGGCTTGGTTTGTTTGCATCGCTTCCCCAGTTTGGTCTGGAGGTTGCTAAAAGCTCCTGAGGTCACATAAAACACAAAACCCTGTGGCACTCGGCCTCTTTGCCCACCCCAAGGCAGTGGCAGCAGTTGTGCCCAGGTAATTTTGCTCTCTGCTCATCCGATGGGTTGAATTTTACCTCTGCATTTTATTTTTATCTTCCATTTTTTGCTCCAGAAGAGATGAGGGGCTGGGTGTCTCGGTCAAGTATTACAGGCTGAGAATTTATTGTTGTTTGATCTTCTGAATTGAAAACCAAAATTCTCTTGGCCCATTCGCCTTTTATCATTGGCTGGGAAGGTTTGGTGCAAATACAGACTCTGGTGGGTTTTGTATCGTATAATCTGGTATCAAATAAACTTTAGGTGAGCTCTGAGTGATGAGCTCTCAACAGCACTGGGAAAGAGACTCTTTGAATCTTTGAATGCCACACTGAGCACCAGGGGTTGTGTGAGGGATGCAGGAACTGGGAACCACGAATGTTTTGAGTGTCAGTGGCTGTTTTCAAGCAAAGGAAACTGCATTGCTCTTGAAACAGTGGCATTTATTTATATTTATACTGGTAAATGTTACAGGAGCCTCTAGTTTGCCTTTCAAAGCTGAAAACAGCACAAAGCACCCAGCTGATAACCCTGCAGATGAGCAGTGTCTGTGCTGGAACCTTTGGCCAGTAACTGAAGGAGACCACGTAACCAGGACAGGAAATATGAACTTCAATCACTGTATTTCAGTCACAGGGCAGAGCCGTGATATGAGGGCACCTCTGTCCAATTGTGACAGTCTCTGAGTGCAAACAGGATCAGAGCTGGAAAAGGAGACTGAACTTCCAAGCGTTCATGCTTTGCAGAGGGGTGAAACAATAACCAGGACGTGGAGTGAGGATAATAATCCCTGAGAGCACTGAGACTGTGGCTGTTGACCACACTGTGCTGCCGGGATCCACCAAGCCCATTTTGTCCTTAATGTGTTCCCTGTTGTTTCACTGTGTTGTGAGAAAGGTTTAAAAATGCACTGCAAGCTGTGTGGTGCCAGCTGCTTACCTACTCTTGAAGCTGTTTGATTTTTTTAAAATTATTTTTATTTTGAGTTGAATGCACTTTTCTGTCATTTGATATTTTTATTCTAAGTCCAAGATGAACATAATTGTTTATTGTGACTTCAGAACCAAGTGCTCTTAATCAGGGTCAGAGCTGTGTGCTGCACCTTTGATGTCTTTGAAGAAACACATTATTTGACATGACTGTGAATGCTAGAATTTGTACTTTGACACCTTGAGCTGTTTGCTGAGCTCAGGATTATGCATCTCCTGTTGACGTTGAGAAGATGCGAGAGCTTTGGGCAGCCCTTGGTGCAACTATTTGAGGTTATGCAGCAAATCTTGAGTTTCACAGAACTCATTTCACTTATTTTATATCTATTTTGATTGTGTTAGATGATAAATCACCAAAATAAATAGACTGCATAGCTCTGTGCTTTCAATCTTCACCTGTGTTTAAGTACTACCAAAGTTTATCTGTATCATTAAAAATGTTAAAATTTTCAAAAATGTTAAAATTTTTGTGGTCACCTCTGTGCTCTCTCAGTTGTTGTGAGTGGTGAAGTTGCACTTAAAGCACAGTCAGGGAAATATCCCCAGGAGTTGCAGGACTGGGGGTCCATAACGTGTTCCTGGGGGGGCACTGAACCCTCTCCTGAGGACATTGTGCAGCTGCATTCAGGAAAGCTTTTAAATATTGTGTATTCTGCAGTCATACCTTTAATATACACTTCAGCTTTTTTAATAATCCCTTTTCATGGTAGTTTTTGGAAAGGTTCTCACTGAACACCTGCACCTCTAAGCTGGTGCACTGAAACCTCAGCCATTTGTGAAACAGGACTGAGGCCTCAGGCATCAACCCAAACAAAGCTGTGGCCTCGCTGCTTTCTTTGAAGGATGGAGTCAGATGTTAACCAACAGCAGGAACTCCTTCCCTGGGTCAGAGGAGTTCTGGTTTCTCCTTGTGACAGCCTGTGGAGAGAGTTCTCAGCGCTCTGAAGGATCCCAGGGGCATCCCCAGGTTGCTGAGCTCTTGCAGAGTTCCCAGGCAGGTTTGCTCTGTGCTGGTTCCTCGTTGCTGTGCCTCACCTGAAGCAGCAGCTTCATTGAGCTTTAGTACCCCCTGCAAGAGAGAAAAGTGGGGTTATGAATTTCTGCACAAGTGGGACGTAGTCAGCTCTTACCTGGGTGAAGTCTCACCTCAAACTGATTTCCTCTTGCTGTCAACACTTGGTGTCTTCCCACGTCCTGTTTGAGTTCTGCCATGAGAGCAGCCGGCTCGGGTTTGAGTGCTGGAATCGGATAAATAAAGCTAAGAATATTCTGGATTAATACTTCAGGAGACATAGTGGTGTTTGTTAGTAATCTTTAGTATGTCTGAATTACTGGTTTTAGAATTATCACTATTCCAGTCAGGTACTTGAAAACTTAAACCACTTTACTCACCAGGCTCTGCAATTTTTACAGTCCCTGCAAGATCTCCCTGCCTGCTGACATTAATCCCATGACAGATTTCAAACTTTTCTTTTTTGTCCCCCTCCAACACTTCATATGGAAGTTAGGAAGTCATTTAGCAAGTAATTGATTAAGGAAATGTCAGGTTTTACCTGCGTTGTCAGCTGATTTTAGATGTCCCAGCAATCTCTGACAGAGGTGATGGTGGAAGGGAAAGGGATTTTGTTACAGACAGGTGTTCTGTGGTGAGAGGATGCCCTGCTTCAATTTTAAATTTTAAATTTCAGTGTCTCTTTCAGTCCTCACAGGCTGCAGGAGAGGCTTCAGTTTTACAAACTCTGTGGTGCTGATGAACTTTGGTACAACAAAGTTGTATTACAAGTTTCTTAAGGCTAGACAGAAAAAAAGAGTGGTTCTTTTGCACAGCATTATGGTCTGCTGATGACTTTTTTTTTAATGGGGATCTTGAAATAAGCAAAAACAATATTTTTTTTTTAAATTTTTTTGTCTCCAGTAGCTATCTGAGCACTTGCAAGAAAACATATCTTGTAGTAATAGATAAACACTCTTTTAAGAACTACATTAGCCTTTCAGGAGAAAATAGCATTTGTAATTGTTATCTCTTACGGAGCACACGGGTAAACACAGCATCTCGCAGGATTATCGTTCCGTAATCCAGAAATGTGAATTTCCGTGTGATCTTTTGAGCCCAGACTATCACAGGAGTGTCAGAGGTGCTGCTGCTCCATAGCTTTTCCCGGCAGATGAATCCAGCCTCAGTAACTGACAGCTCGGTGCATCTGTGTGTGTGCAATTCCCCCTCACCTGGGACAGGTACCGCTGCACAGATCTGTGTTTGGGATCATGGAGGAACAGAATCTCCAGCCCAAACTCCTCTGTTCCTGTGTGGCTCAGGGGCAGCTGTGGGGTCATCGAGGAACAGAATCCCAAGCCCAAACGCCCCTGGTCCCCTGGGGCTCAGGAGCAGGGACAGCTCGTGGGATCATGGAGGAACTGCATTTCCAGCCCAAATCCCACTATTCCCTGCTCCTTGGTGCTGAGGGAACACAGCCATCCCAGCTCCAGAGCCCATCCCAGCTCCTGGGCCATCCCAATTCTTGAGCCATCCCAGCTCTCACTTTGGCTCCTGCAGTGGTTCCTGCCCATGGTGGACGCCGCAGGCTCAGCTCCCTCCTCGGGGAGCACGGAGCGCATCCTTAACTGCAGCATTGTCGACTGCTCCAAGCTCTGCCAGAATCTGCCTCCAAATCAATTTTTTAAAATTTTTTTCTCCCATCTGGGTTCTGTAATGAGTTCACCTTGTCTGTTCTTGCTCTGCTGGGTGGCCTCGGGGGTATGGTGGAAGTGCTGTCTCCTGGTGTCACCCCAGCTCAGGTTCCGTGCCCTCCTCAGGTGGGCACAGCAGAATCTGGGGCCTCTTTGAGGCCTTGGCCAGAGCAGGAAATGGTCACCTCTAGTGAGCACCATTTTCAGTGTCTCCAGATTGAAGTTTCTTATCAACTCTGGGGAAATCCGTGGTTTCTCCATCTCTGGGTTGCTGAATATTCCGTGGTTGGTGATGCTGTGTCTGTACTGGGGATCCCCTGCCCAGATGTGGGGGCCCTGTGGATATAAAGGAGTTTTTGGGAGGATGGGTGTCCATGGGGATGCTCTTTACAGATGTTTCTCTGGGCCTTTCTGAGGGAGCAGGACTAAGGATCATTGCTCCTTTCACTGATTTCATCCTCCACTTTCCTGATTTCAACCCTAATAAAATCCCTCGCTGTGCAGATCTTTGAATATCAGTTTGCAGCCAAGATTGCCATGGCATTTACATCTGGAGCTTGGAGCGGAGCTGAAAGTCTGTCGAGTTTTCTGAAGCAGCTTTGCAGACCTGTGAAGTTTTTCTTGGCGTTTTCTTCTATGTGAGAGAGAGGAGGCTGCCTGAAGACTTTTTTTTTCTTTTTTTCCCTCTTAGATGAGAATGAAGAAGTGAGTAAATGACAGATTTCAAAGTGATTTTTAAATATCTTATTTCTTTGCATTTTTTCTTTCTTGAGTTTCATGTAGAGAGAGTTCTCTCTCAACTTTGCAGCCTTGGGATGCTGCTTTACAGGAATTTCGTGTGAGGAGTCCAAAGAAGCCTCAAGGAGTAATGAGGTGACAGAGCCCATTTTAGAGACCATTGTGTATAAGAGGATTTTAATTTTTTCCCCAAATATTCTCAACTTCTGCTGATGTTTTAATGGGGAAGTGCTGGGAAAAATAATGACAAACAGAGGAAAACTTGAATGCTGAATATTTAATAAAATAGTGGAAATCTAGGAAGATCTAAATCTCTGCCTAAGGAAGACCTAATCCAAATAATTTATTGAAGTTTGGTCTCATAATTGCTTCCTCCTTCATTCCTCCCAATAAATTATTTGCCTTATAAAAAGGCATTGGTGGAACTTCTTACTACTAAGTTAAACAAAGCTTTCAAAAAAAGCCATTTTCCCATGCTTCTGCTGCTTTACAATCCGTGTTTTTACCAGTAATCAACAAGTTTTTCGTTAAGTTTGTGCTGTTTATTATTTCCTACAAATTTTAGAAAAAGTGAGAGGTGCCCAATAACTGTTTAGCAGAGCATGGAGGGTTGGTTTCTTCGTGGAATTGCTTCATTAGAGGCTGTAGTGTTTTCCTGGGTATATTGTGTGTGTGTTTCTTCAAATAACCCCCAGTCTTAAAAATCCCAATTTCCCCCATTTTCCATTTTGGTCCTGATTTGGGTTTGCATTTTAAAATCCCCGTTCCACTCGTCTGCTCTGCAGCTCTGCGTGTTTCAAGTGCAATGTGTTCCAATAGGGGATATTTCAGGCTGAAATTTCATTTAACAATTAGCATTTTCTAATGCTATTTTCTAGCTGCAGGAGCCAGGCAGTCAGCCTGTCTGACTTGCAGCGACAATTTCCAAGACTAATGAAGCCAATTAGAATGTCAGTGTAAAACAAATTCAAAGCAAAAACTCTCTAGATCCTATATGAAAGTTAATAAGCATTGATTACATTTTACCTTTTTTGTTTCAGTTATCCATATGCGTTTCTGTCTCTGAACTCGGATTTTTTTTAAAAATGTTTTTGCTGGTTCCTACTGTAAAAATAAGCTAAAGATTCCTCTGGCATTCAGTTAAAAAAGGGACGTTATCCGAGATGTTTTTTCTGTCAATGACCAGAACATGCTGGCTGCAGAGACAGATCACATAAAGGAATATTAGAATTTAAATGGAAATTTTAAAATAAAGTAATAAAAAAATCCAGCAAGGCTTTAACAAAGTGAATCATGAGGCAGATTAAGCTGCTAGGTTAAGGCATATGAAATAAATTTTAATTTACGGCATGAAATTCTAAAAGGTTTGACAACAGAGCATTTTTGACCTAACAAATAACACTGATCTTGCCAGCTCAGGAAAATGAGGAGAACAAATCCCCTGAGTATTTCCAGGTGAGAGGTTTCAGGCAGGAACAGATGAAGTGTGGTGTTAGAA
The DNA here is from genome assembly GCA_013400735.1 of Pomatostomus ruficeps. NCBI lineage: Eukaryota > Metazoa > Chordata > Aves > Passeriformes > Timaliidae > Pomatostomus > Pomatostomus ruficeps. The sequence continues at coordinate 97,222 of VYZT01054993.1, read as the reverse complement.
ATGAGAGTGCAAATGCAGATGTGTGACCATCAATGCTCCTGGGCTTTACTCAGCCACCAGGAGCCCTTGGCTGGGGGATATTGGAATCCAGCTGCACTGGGGAGGGAATAAATGCCCAAATTCCCAGCAGCTCTGCCTTGGGTTGATTTTGTTTGGTCACTGTGGGATTTCAAGGCAGGACTGATAGATTGAAGAAGCAGCTTTGGTGTGGAAGCTTCTCCCAAAAACTGGGGTTAATCAGGTTTTGTAACTGCTTCTCATGGATTTTACCTGATGCCATTTAACCTCAGAGAATCCCAGGGAGTGATTCCACAACCTCAATGTTCCACTGTGTGCCAAACAGCCCACAGGGAATGCTGGATGCACTGCAAGGTTCTCCATAGAACAGCAAAAGCTGAAGTGCAATGAAATTTGTTTTATAGCAATTATAGGAACTTCTTATTTGTTATCACCGTGTGTACACAAGTCCAGTGCCCCAAATCCTCAATCCAGTTCTGTTCCAGTGCTGAATACTCTGGTACCGATGCATTTTTTGGTCATAATATTCATATCTCCTCGATTTTACCATTTTCCAACATTTGCTATAAATTAATATTGATGGGTTTGACATCCTTATCTGAAGACTGTTTGGGAGGGGGATCTGCTGAAAAAGAGGAGCTCCAGTCCCTTTATTTACATCCAGTTACTTAGTGGACAAAATCTGTCTTAAGTGTTGTTCACTCTTGTTACCACAACAAAAAACTTTGAGTTACATGAGAGGGCTTCTTCCTGCTCAAGGACAAACCCTGGGAAAAGACAAAGGAAAGCTGCCAGAGCTGCTCTGGAAAAGGCAAATCCCTCTTTCTGCATTTGCACCTTAAATAACATTGACCTCATCCTCTTCTTAGATATTTCATTCTGGCACGATAGCAGCTTCCCATCTGCGTTGAAACTGTAAATGCAGAATAAATCCCAAAGTTGTTTCCAGCAGTTTCTGAGCTTGCTTTTGTGTCAGGAATCCCAACATATTGTCGGCTTGTCCTCTAGTGATAAGGCTCCCTGAACAGAAAGTACTTTGTCTCGACAAAATTCCAGAAGTAAAAGGAACTTTCCCCTCTAATAAAGGAGTTTTAGAAAATCCACTTGCTCTGATCAAGAGAAAAGGCATTGGTGAGACTACTGGTGAATGTTCTGTGGCTCAGTTGTAGAAAGATTAGGAATCTGTGTGGTCAAAATGTGAAAATCCCAATCACAATTGGGTTGCTTTTGCCTTTTTATTATATTTTTGCTAAATGCAGCAGAAATTTCCTGTTTGCATTAGAAACATCTATGTCACTTTTGGAGCTAAAATCACCACAGACTGATTGAGAGAGCCAAGGGGAGTATTCCATTTGTTGCATCCAGATTTTGAGAAAAATGTACATAGAGGACACTCCAGAATCATCCTGGAGGTAATACTGGAATTAGGGCTATAAATGGCCAGGTGTTCTGGAAGAAAAGCAGCAGGTGGGGTTACTAAAACACATTCATCGTGTTGTTATTTTAGCCTATACGAGGGATTTTAATACATTTTTATTTTGTGCATGTAGCATTAATAGTTACAGCTGAGAATTTGCATCTTTGTGTGTGAAATGAGAGCCTGGGAGCTGCACAGAGCTCAGAGCCCCCCTTTGGCCAGGACTGTGATTTTCTGTCTGCCCAGCCAGCCTGGGACAGCGGCAGGGACAGAAATCTCCCAGTGGCTCTTTTGCCCCAGCGTTTTCTGCGCATTTATACTCAAATATGCACTTTAAAAGGCTCAGTTTAGTAATCTGTCTGTGTGGCTGAAGAAAATACGATTAAGAGTGTAAGTAAGCAAATCCAAACTAATTCCCCTTGAGCTGGCATTAATAAATACATGCTAATTGAGCAGTGGGAGCGCCGGTGACCCGGGTGCAGCTCCAGAGCCCTGATGTGTTGTGCTCACCCTGCACTGCTCTCTCCTCGCTGCACGTGGTGCTTCTCCCTGAATTATGGTTTCTAGAACATGACTGTTTGAGAGGAAATTAAAATAAACTCCATCAAGCAAGAAAATAATGGTAATTAAAGACAGCTCTGGAATAATAATATGTAGAAGTGTCAGAAGAAAATAAAATTTAACTAGTAGTTAGGTGATCCAGCTAAATGGAGTTAAATCTGAATGTAGAATTTGAGCAGTATGGCTGATTTTTTGAACACTCCTGGCCTGTTGCTCCAGGGAGTCCTTTTCACCAGGTGATATTTTTGTCCTGTAATCCACTGGTCAGCTCTACAGGAATGTTACCGAGGGGACAAATTGCTGTGCGGCACCGTGGGTTTGAGCTGGGCTGAGGTTACTCGGGAATGAGACATGATTAGAAATAAAATACAGATGCTTCAGATGAGAGAGGGGAAAGAGATGTTTCCATTAATGAGACACAGGATAAAAACCTGCAGTGCGGCCCAGGGGTGAGAGTGGGAACCTGTGAAATGGTGAGGAGAGCCCAGCACGGATCTTTGGGCCCTGCTCTGGAGAGCTGAGCTGGACAAAATAAACCTGAGCTCAGATTAAAGCTGGACCTGCCCTGTCCCTGTGCCTGGCATGCTGGGGATGGAGCAGGGGTGGTCTGGAACACAGCAGGTCTGGTTTGTGAAATCATCTCCCACATCCTGAGTGGGTGGGAATTTACCGAGCGTTTACACAAATTTCTTTGGCGTTGGGAAGCGAGGATGGATGGTGATGTTAGCAGAGGGATTTGTGAGCAGCAGGGGATCTTTTATTGTCTTTTATTGACTTGGGAGAAGCAAAGATCTCTCTAAAAGTATTAAGGGCTCCAGCCACTTCTCTGACAGGAGGATTAAGAGAATTTTCATTAAGGGGTGAACCTGCTGTGTGCAGGGGTTCTCTGGCAGTCAGGCTGCAGTCTGAGCTGATTCAAATTTTTAATTTTTTTTTTATTTTTTTATTTTTCATGTGTGTCATGCTTGCTGTAAATGTGTTTTTGATTGTCTCCCCTCTCTCTGATGGAAATACAAGCACATCTCTTCTGAATGCTCCAAACCTCCTCTGTGATTTGTACCAATGGTGCTAAACAGATCTGAGTGTTCTGCAGTGTGTGGGAAGCAAGTCTCCTTCTGGAACTCATCATCAAATAATTTGGAAGAAAAAAAATGTTTTTTCCTATTTCTGCTTTGTAACAAATTCCTATTAGACGCCAGGTCTCACTCCGCAGATGAAAACAATGCACTCATAATTCAGCTAAGAAAAATAAAATATGTTGGATTTCAGTTTCCATCTCCAGAGTAACCTAAACTTGCTGTTTGCAGTAAAGCTTCGTGTTTTAATGGCTTTTGTTTTGGTTGGGAGCCCACAGTACACTGTGGTGCTTCGGAGATTGCTTTCTAGAACAAGGCAAAATACAGTTATGGTGGTAATTAATTTAAAGTGGTTTTTTGCGTGCTTTGTATTTAGAACATTTAAAAAAAAAAAGGTGCCTTTAGATGATGGGAAAGTATTCTTCTTTGCATGGGCAAAATCTCCTTTGACAGAATGGAAATCTGGTCAAACCCCAGTTTTCTCATAAAAGCTGCCAAAGTTTTGTACCTTATTAGTTTAAAATATGGGCTCGTGATGGGCCTGGAGAACATGGATGTCCTTTTACTGCGGGGATGGCACCAGCCATAAACTGGAATTCACTCCCCTCCTAAATACCAGCATTATAAGCAGCATTCTAAACATGCACACGAACACCAAAAATACAAGGGAAGAGGAGAAAAAGATCATTAAGGTTACTCCACCAGGCAGCCAGGGCTTTTTAAAATTCTTCAATATTACATCCATTGCAATTAAGTTGAACTTCAAAGAAGTTTTAAATAATCTGGCCGTGGGTCATTAAGTTAACAATGTCACTGTGTTCTTGCTACCTCATTTACCTTAATTAGGGTGCACTTTTATAAACGACGGTAACACAGTGTAACAAGCTGCATTTGATGGCCCCTGCCAAATGCTGGCTCGAAGATGGTTTTATTTTGCTGGCTGCATCCTCGCAGAATAATAATCTGCATCGAGTTGTTCTTGTAACAAGCTCATCATTGCTTGGGGATTTCATTTATGAGAGATATGTACTGCATAAATGTTTATATAGGAAGGGAATGAATGGACCGGGGGACCTGAAGGGTGCAGATTGGAGGTGGAAATGGAGCTGGATGGCTGAATTCTCTCCCTTGGGAGAGATTCTCCATTCTTTCAAAAGGAAATTTTTGTCAGAAGAAATCTGTTATGAGTAGAGGCACTTAAAATTCAATGACTTTATTATCCTCACCTTCCTCGTGATGGGAGTGGATGGATGGGCACGAGTTTTTAGCGTGGCCACACAAGGTGCCTCTCTAATTCACGTCTCTGCCGAACTCTGGGATGATGAGAAAGGGATTTTGAAGAATCACAGTTACTCTTTTCACTCATGGGTGTTATGTTTATCAAAGACAGAGCACAGGTCAATGCTGTAGCTGATAAAACTTTCTAATGAAAACTACATGGATTTTTTTTTTTCTTCTCCTAAAACCATCCTTTTGTTTCTCTGGGGACCTTTTCCTTTTCCAGACAGCTGCTGCTCCGATTGCAGAAAGCTCTCCCTGACAGCTGATCAGAATGAAATAATTCAATTCAACGATGTCAGTTACAGATGAAAGAAACATGAATTATCAAATCTTTGATTTCTTATGTTAATTCTTTGATTTCTTATGTTTTTGCCTTTTCTCACTGTCAGTATAACTCCTGTACTTGGTCTTTTTCATATTCCTGTCCCACCATCAGAGCCTTTTAAATGGGAACAGTTGAGTTGCAGGATTTACTTGGAGTTGAAATTTTACCATGAAGGACTGAGGCTGCCTTTAAACAAAGCTCTTGCTCCCTGTGCTTGGGAAATCACTCAGCGATAGTTGACATTGCGGAGGTTTACATTCTGTTGCACGAAAGGCACGAGAAAAGGTTGCGAAGCAAAATAAAGAGGGGAAAACAGCAGCTGCATGTGTCTGCCTGCCGGAGCGGCAGATGGTGATTGTGTGGCAGCGCTGCCGCTGCATCCAAAGCAAACAAACATTTCTGTGCAGAGGGGAGGGAATTCCTGCTCCTACCTGTGGCAGAGGGAGGAAAGGAGCATCCCTGCTTTGGGCACTGCTCTCTGAGTGGTGTTTGGCCCTCGGTGCGTGGCCGGAGAGGTCAGGGGTGCTGCTGGGATGGGATGGGAAATGAGGTGGGAGTGCTGCTCACGGCTCCCTCCCCGTTCTGCTGGAATAATCCATCAGTGAATCTGTTTAATGGCTGTACCACTCTGCTGAAGAGAAAGAAAAAAAATCCCCAAAACAGAGAGGCAAAATGTGCTTTTTTTGTTCTATTGATACTATTCTCAGGAATATCAAATCCCTCTTGCTTCTCCAGCGCTCTGTAGCTCACCTAAGTCTTGTAGGCATCTGGAGAAAACACATTTGTTCAAACTGACACCTGAAAGTGAAATAAAGTTGATCTTCTAGCCTGTTGTAGTGCTGGAAGCCCCATAAGGACGTATTAAAGATAGGAGATGTGCCAGGTCATAGAAGGAGGGATGGAAGTGTTTCGCTTCTCAACTCATGGACCTTTTCTGGTTGACATCTACCTTTAATTACCCTTGATTGGAGGTGGAAAAACAGCACAGAAAAACGTGTGTGCATCTGTCCACGCACGCAGTTATCTAAGAGTTTCTTTTGAATATTATATTTTACTCGGTGTCTTACTAATAATTTTTAATGTAGTTTTAGGTTTAATTTCCATGCTTCTCCAATGGATGAATGATGAGAAGGTAGATTTGGAAGCAAAATTATTGGAATTCTTTGATGAGCAGGTATTTGACTGTGCAGCACTCAGAGATTTCAGCCCCTCCTCAGGTATGGGATATCACGGGGTTGTACATTTACTACCCTACAGCACGGAGGATAAAATTACACCCCACTCCCTTTTTACAGAAATAAGATGAGATCTCCACAAATCACCCTCTGGAGTGAATCAGGTTACAGGCACTGTCTGGCCAGAGACCCGTGAGAGAAGGCAGCTGAAACCCAACATGCCGGTGGTGCATAATCACCCAGAGCCAGACTAAATATCACATTCCACGCTTTGCCTGAAGTATGGAGGGAGAACAAAACACGCCAACATCTCTGTGCCTGTGTTTTAATCAGCTGAATTAAAGGCACTGGGAAATTATGCCTGAATAACTAAAGGAACAAGGAAATTATGCCTGCCTTTCTGATTGCCATTCTGAGTTTTTCTGTCCCTTTTTTTCCTTGTGACTCCCTGAGTGTGGCTTTGTCTGGGAGGAGTTTGGAGACTGCACTGAGCAACGTGAGGAAGGGGAAGCAGAGTTCAGGAACTCCGGGAATGGTGCAGAATTCCCAGGAAATACCAGTCTGATAAAAGTTTATACTCTAATGGAGGAGAGGAGGACTTGTATGACATTCTTACCGAGCTAATTGGGAGCAGCTGCTTGCCAGGGAATAAATGCACTTATTCCTTTAATATCAGAAATTCCTGTGCAAATTGCAGCCGTGCTGGCTGTGGGATGAGTGTTTCCCTATTTGCTCTGCATCCTGTCCCCTCTGCCGTGTTCAGACTCTGACTGGACCATTGAGTCGCTCTCTGAAGCAGATCTTGGCCTTGGCTATCCTCTAGAGTGTGCTTGAGGAAATCATCTCCGAGCAGAACCTCTGATATGCAACCCTGGTGATGTTAATGTCCAAGTTAACTCTTTAGGAAAAGAAAACTCTGTTTCTAGGAGCCCAGCTACTGCTCTGTTCCTCTAAGCTGGGTGCATGCTGTCCAGACGTGTTTTAAACTATCTCCCATTAAATAAAATGAGTATTTAGTGTATTTCTACATTAATTATTTTTAATGTTTTATTATTATAAATATTATATATATATAAAAATTACTGCAAATACTTAATTTTATTCCAGTGGGAATATTTCTGTAGATGTTACCTATCTGGAATTTTAGTGCGTAGAACGACTTTGAAGGCTACTGGCAAATGAAGTGGAATTGGTTTCTGTCTGTGATTGTTGGGAAATATCACAAATCCAGGAAGTTGTCCCATTTTTAGAGAAGTGAAAGCCTATTCCAGCCAGAGGTTGGATTCAGCTGAGGATTCCTCAGGTTCAAGAAGCACTGGTTTCAGTTTTTAACTTGCCCTGGATGTAGCAGAAGGAAAAAAGGTTTGAGTCATGAATTTCTCTCCTGGGTTAGTTTCACACTTGATTCTGGTTGCTTTTTCCCCCTCGTACTCTTCATTATCGATTTCATTTTAACCCAAGGACAATCAGACTGGTTGAGATCACTTTTGCTGGTGTGGAATTCAGCACGGCGACACTTAAGAGACCGTGGTTTTCTAAAGAGACTGAGCACAGCAGTACAACCTGACTGAAAGAGAAAAAGAAACCTGGCTTAAGTTGAATGGATTCACAGGCAGGTGAGGGTTTTGAGAGCGGCTACTCAAGAGCATCTGACTGAAAAAAAAAATTAAATCCAGACCAGTGTGACCAAGCTGTTGGTTGTTACTACATGAGCAAATCTGGGTGGACTCCTGGAGACAGCACTGAGCATCTTTGCAGTTCTCAGTGAGATGTACTCATTGTGGCACTGAGATTTTTGTATCTTTTTTTAATCTCAAGTTAATAACAAATCTATCCCTCCTCCTCTACCAGTAGGATTTCAGTTTTAACTGACAATGGACCATGAAAATGTGGATACAGTGATGACAATAACACCCCCACATGTGACAGATACTGTGCAGAGTGTCACAATTCTGCCGTTTCTCTTGTTTTCAAACTGTGCCCAGTGGCAGCACGAGCTTTTATGTTCCATTTTAAGTTATTTTCACTGCAGCTGAGGTACTACATTTACTGTTTACTGAAATGAGGAACACAATAACATTGTCATTTACAAAAATGCCCTGAGCAGTCAATTTTTATTTTTTTTTTCCCTTCTGGTGTGGATCAGAGTGAGTGGGGAGTTTCCAGAAGCCCACGGTGAAGTGTCAGGAGATCGAGGATGGGTCGGTGTTTGTGCTGACGTGGAGCTTCAGTGCTGAGCAGTGACCTTAGACTTCAGCAGCTCCTTTCATTTCCCCACAGGGAGCATTTTACTGATTCCTGCATGCTTTTAATTGCAATCTAATTTATCATTTGCTCCAGGCCTTGAGATCATTGCATCACACTCCAGCAGGGAACGGTTTCTGCTTTAAATGAGGCCAAAATGCTGATTTAACAGCTGGTGCCAGGGGCCTGAGGGGGTCTGAGGTGATGGCCGAGGGCTCTGGTGTGCTGAGTGTCCCCACCCTGCCACTGAATGTCCCTCTGAAGGGGGACACTGAGAACTGTGGCTGCTTTTTTAAAAAATCCTCTCCTGCCTGCCTATCCAGATCTGTCTAAGATGGGGAAACATTCCCCAGCTTTGTTGATGGAGTGACACAATCCTTGTTTGGTGGCTGAACTGTGGTGACAGAAGCCACATTCTGGTGTCACACAGAGTCCTGGGCACGGGCAGTGTCACAGCTGGGCTGGGGAACGGGAGCCCTCGTGCTCCAGGTTCAGCAGGGGAGGGATTGTGCCACTCACCAGGATCTTCTCTCTTCTTCTCTTGGGTTTGATGAGGAAACCTCGCACTAGAGCTGCTTAGAAAACCGGAATTCCGGAATTTGAACCACATTTTATCAAAAATTTCCCACCAGGTCCTTCTTGAATGACCATTCTGATGAAAGTGTTCTTTATAATAAGACATTTTGAAAAAAATGTTTCCTCTCTTATCCGATATTCAGATGTTTTTCACCCTTCAGCACAAAGAGGGTAAAGCCTTGCCCGAGACACCGATGCTCAGGATTTACTCTGAGAAGAAGGGGTTGAGGTCACAACATTTTCTGACGTTGAGTAAGTGGCTTCCAAACAAGGAAACGTTGCTCAATCAATAAAGCAGCTCTGTATGCAAGGAATAAAATCCTGGCCAGGATGTCTGTGTCCGTCAGGTGTGGAAAACACCGAGGAAAAGGTTACCTGATTAAAGTGTTTCCCCTCGCCGAGGTCTGAGCTGCTCACGTAAATTCGCTTTCATCAGGCCCAATGACAAACCAATAATTCACAATAAACATATTTTGGAATGGGAATGGAATATATTTCATTGGAAGGGCCGGGGGAGCCCAGGTCATCAATCACTTCTCCCACATTTCTAATTTTAAGCTGTCTGCCTAACAAGAAACATTAGAGTGCAGTTGCATATTAAGCAGCGCTCAGGGAGGGGAAGAGAAATGTGCATTTCTCAAGTCCACTGAAGCTGTTCAGCTTTATTTCCATCGCTTGGTCATTACGAGTCCGTGCAAACTCCAAGCCTTGCAAATTGGAAAAAATAAGAATAACTCCCTAACAGCACTGCTAATGTAGATTTCTCCTTCACGTGGAGTTTTGGGGTGAATTTGGGGGAGATCATTTTGTGTTACGTCACAGCAGAGCTGCTCTGTCTGACTTTTTGACTAATTGCTGCACGAGAGATGGATCACAGTTGGGCTGTCTGCCTTATGAATGGCTGTGTTGAGAAACTCATTCTGGGCAGCATTTGGTCCCAGCATGGGAAGCAAGAGTGACACGAGCGATCCAGGCAGGGGCTGTGTCTTTTTTCACGTTTTCAGAATAACTCCGGGATTCTGATATCATTAACTTTCAACTCAAGGTTACGAGAGTCTTTTCACAGCCTCTGCTTTGCACCATGTACACCAGCTTTTCTATTTTTGTGCTGCATTTCTAGGAATATTTAGATTGATTTAGTTCCTTTGTTTTTTTTGTTTTTGTTAGTAGTCTAACTCTTTATTTCAGGTAAAATTGTGTTTTCCTCTTGAGGAGGAAGAACGTTCATTAAAACTAACTTTTATCTTGAGAGAAATTACCTTCCTCTTTCTGTCTCCATAACTGAGAGATTATTTGATGTGCTCATTCTGAAGGGATTAAATCAGTCTCTGAATAATATTATGAAGTTTTCTCTTTGGCCTCCTCCCTGCATATTTTTCTCCAAGTACAACTGGGATCTTTTGAAGCGAGCCCTTCACTTTGCTTTTTTTCTCCAAACATGGGGAGCCTTGTGCTGTCACACTTTAGCACCACAGAAGGGAAGACAGCTGGAGAGAGTATGTGCTTTACAATGGAAATGGGCTTTTTAAAAAAAATCCCTCTGATTGGGTTTTCTGCGCTCGTCCTTTTCCTGTCCCTTGTCTGATTTCAATAATGAGATTTAATAGGGATGCAGAGTTTGTGGTAACAAAGATGGGCATTAATCACGCATTTTCCATCTCCTAATAGCCTCAAATTAGGTCTGGGTGGCTATCTTGAGCTAATTAATGATCTCCTGGCCATCGAGTCCGTGGTGCTGCGGGTGCTCTTTGACTTCTGCACAGTGATAGGGTGGCATCGGAGCAGCTTTGATCCCAGCTCTGCTCGTGACACTCCTGATCCAGGGGTGTAAACCTCACTCTCCCAACTCTGATGTCACTGAAAAAAACCCCAAAAAACAAACTATTGACGATATTTAATATTCTGAGGTGAATGTAAACCCTTCCTCAGGAGCAGTGTCCCTGTGATGAACACGGGTGCACAGCAGACATCAAATATTTACACTTTGACTTCTGCTTTTTCACTTTTTGCGGTGGAATCCCCTGGCCTGTGCCAGGCAAGGACAGCTCCTTTGGAGAGTTAAAATCCGAGCAGGGAGCCGGCAGGGCTGGTGGCACCGGGCTCTGCTGCCTTGGCACTGCCAGGGCTGATCCTGCTGGCGGCTGCCAAGCTCCGCTCTGGGCTCCCTCTCTGCCTCAGGGGGGTTTCCCTGCCTTCCTTACCAGCTCCAGCTGCTGAACCGAGAATTTCCACTTTAAAACATTTTTATGTATTTTTATTTTCGGAGATTACCGCTCGAATATTTGCTCTCTTTATTTATGATTCATTTTCTTTGCATGGATTTCAGGGAAAGATTTTTTTTTCCCCTCCTAAGTCAACCAGCCCATCACTGCAACTCATTTACACTTCTAATAAAGCTGACCATAAAACCCTATCCATGAAGCAATCAATGTTTGATGCAGCTAATATTTCTTAAAGATAAAATATCACCTTCCCCAGTAGGATCTGAAGGGTCTGTATGGAACTTTATAGCTTTATAAATAACCTTTCCTTCCTTTGTTTTCATCACTGTTAACTTCTTTCGTTTGCTTTATGTGCTTCTGTCATGAACGTGAAGTTACACAAAGAAAACAAAAGTGGGAAAGATGAAAAAGGCCCATGTCTAGTTTAAAAAGTCTAATTAAAATTATAGAAAAATCTACAAGGGAAAGGGGAACAGCTTTTGACCACATTTTGGAGGCTTAGCACTGTGAGTCCTGTTTCATTTACCAGTTCTTTTTGGTGTTGATGAAGCCTTAGGTTTTGCCCAATGAAAAAATCCATCTAAATCCTTGCAATCCTTCCAAAACAAAAGCTTGACACTAAGCCCTGCTTTATCAGTGCCTGGAGGGTCTTTTCTCTCAAGCAGTGGGGAATTTTTTTTCTGCTTCTGCCAGAGTATTCTTCGTGTACTTTGCCTGGCATTTCATCTTTGACAATGAGATGACAGCATGCAGAACAACAATCTGAAAATTCACTCTCATCCAATTCACGCTGAAATCTGTGGGAACCCAAATCGAAGGATTTGAGCCGTGGTGCACTTAAATCTCGGTGTTTTTGGACTGTGAGCTGTGTAATTCTCTTGGAAGGACAACAGCAAACAGCTCTGCAGCTGCCAGGAGGTTGTGGGGAGGTGAGGGGTGGATTCTTCTCTCAGTTAACGAGTGATAAGTCAGGGGGAAGTGGCCTCAAGTTGCACCAGGGGGAGTTCAGATTGAATCTGAGGAAAAACATCTTTGTGGTGATGCCTGATGGTTTTTGTCTTTTCTTTTTATCCCCTTTTTATACTTTTCTATCCCCTTTCCCTTTCCCTGTGCCCTTCACAAACACTCCCTGTCCCTCAGCCCTACATGTGGAGAACCCTTGGGGGCTGAGATTGAGCTCAGCTTGGGGCTTCTCTGAGGGGAGCAGACGGAACATCCCGAGTGTCTCCAAAGCAGAGGCTCCAGCCTTGCCCGGAGCCTCCTCTCTGCAACAGGTTTGTTCAGCTGGGCTGGAGTCTCCCTTGGGGGGGTCATTAGAATGGGGGACAGTTCCCTCATTGGTTCAGTTCCTGATTGGGGATTTGAGGTCGATCTGCTCATTGCTGAGCTCCATCCAATTGGATCCGCGTTGGACCCGGGGGTGCTGCTCGGCTGTTCCCACCTGGGCCGAGTTGTGTCCCTGGGATCCCATTAACCCCAGGGAATGCCCTTTGCCCTGCGCTGCTGGGGCTGCCCCGGGTTTGTACAGCCCTGAAGGCACCAGTGGGAAGGGCTGTCAGCCCCTGGCACAGGCAGTGACCACCCCTGGAGGTGTTTTACAGATGTGGGGATGTGGCACTGGGGCTGTGGTTTGGGTGAGTTGGCAGTGCTGGTTCACAGCTGGACTTGATGGTCTGAAAGGCTCTTTCCAACTCCCAGCATCGATTCTCTGAGGGCTTGAGGGCGTTTTGCTCCACACAGGAGAGTTCTGCAGCACCCAGAAGATGGAAAATGACCTTTGGAGGGGATAGGATGTGCTGTTGGTGTCTCATCCATGGTTTTCCGAGACAGGAGTCTCCTTGCTGGCTCCCCGTGCTTGGGGAGAGCTTTGCTGGCAGGCTGGGGATGTGCAGGTGTTCCTTGAAGAGACTCTGTTCTATATTTATTCACCAAGATTTGATATAAATGCGCTGAAAGTCACTTAGCATTATTGCTGAACTTTGATCACCAGGAAATTCATTTAATTGGTCATTGCTGCTCCTGACAGAACATCCAGTTATTGTTGTCTGGGTGTCTGTTCTGCCACTCACCGGGCACTTGTTTACTCGTAGTCCAAGGGAAAAAACCTCTCTATATTCCCAAACCCATAAAAGTAATGTCACTTCTGCATGCAGAGGACAGAATTAGTGTGAGAAGTTGGTTTTGGTCTGGGTTTCACCATCAGCCACTCTTGAGAATGTCTGAGGAGTTAAATCTTCCCTCTGATGCTGCTTTTCCTTCACTGAATGAAGACACTGAGGAGTTTTGAAGTGTTAAACATTGCCGTGACTCAGATGTGATTAATAAACTTTCTTCCTCCTCCTCAAAAAACTCCCAGGAAACAAATAAACAAAAAATGAAATCAAAAGCTCTTTAAAAATCAAAGCATGGAGAGGACCAAAAAAAAAAAAAGGAGTGAAATTACTATAATTTACTTACCCAATTCAAAAACCTGAAGTTTCTCTCAAAAATTAGGTATGTGTTTATTGACCTTCTCCAATCGTAAATATATCCATTGTAGATGTTCTTAAATATCCAGAAAAAAACAAGAAAAATTGTACTTAAATAATTTTGGGTTGATAGATCTTGCCTGATTTCTTCACTGGAGAGACTGGGATAGATACAAGGGCTTAAATACTCAAATAAATAATTTTTCTCTGCCTTGACCCAACCTCAGTTATTTCTGAGGCTTCACTTTTGCTCGAATCCAGCCTTTGGGAGAAGTCCCCCACATCAGCACTTCATTGCTCTTCGAGGCACAAACGAAGAGCTGGGAGATGATTTAAAACACTGGGGCTGTTTCAGCACTTAATGTTAGCTAAGGACAAGTGATGGCTGCTTTTAGTAGCCTGAGTAGCAGGCAGATCGCTCTGGAGTCATTTCCAATCCAAACATAATCTAATCAATGGGCGTAATTGTGGAAAATGCTGAAGACTTCAGTGGGCGCCTCTCATAAAAATTAGCAGAGGAGCAGACAGAATTGCAAAGGAGCAAATGGGATTGGAGTGATTTGGTATGCAGCGAGGGCTCCAAGGCTGCAGACGAACAAGCTCTTTTGGGGAGTCTCAGGCTGTGCCAAAGGACTACACAGAGTGTAAGGAATGAGCAAAAAGCACCATATGAATTGCAGTGCAGATAAATTTAATGTAATGAATCTGGAAAGGGGGGGAAAAGGAAAAATCTTATCTCAACCTGATAAGATGCTGACAGATTTCAGAAAGCAGAACTTGGAGTCGCTGCTAACAGTTGCTGAAATCGCTGGCTCAGTGAATACCTGTTCTCCAAAAAAGTCTTTGGCATTATCAGGGAAAGCATTGAGCAAAGATAAAGGCTGTTTAAAACCTTCTGCTCCTATCGGGAGTGCTCTAAGAAGGACACGGTAAAGTTGAGTTATGGAAGATCACAGATAAAATAATTCAGGGATGGAGGAAGTCCCTTTGTAGGTAAAGGCTAAAAAGACTGAAATTGTGCATTTTTGAGAGCACAGGGTTGCAGAGGGGAAAATTGAGGATTTGGGAATCATACCGGCAGTGAGAAAAGGAAATCTGGAGGTTACTCAACAAATCAGAGTGATAGAGCTGCAGGCACTAATTAAAACTGGCCAGAGAGCAGTTTGAGGCCAGAATGGTTTGGTTGGAAGGGATTTTAAAGCTCAGCTTGTCCCAACTCCCCTGCCATGGGCAGGGCCACCTCCCCCTGGGTGGGGCTGCTCAGAGCTCATCTAGTCTTGGGCACTTCAGGGATGGGGCAGCCCCAGCTTCCCCGGGCACGTTCTGTGAAGTGTTTCTGCTTGGTAAACTTCAGAGATCTGTTGACAGTCGGAGGTTTTGGAGAAAGATGGGTTGAGCTGGCTCAGAAAGGGATTGAAGGAACCCTTGGGCAGGTAATCCATGAACAGATCCAAAAGGGACACTGATGCTGTTTGGTTTTTTTTTTATTTCCTTTTTTCCTTTATATATTCTCTGTATCCTTTACAGATATATTTGTAGATTTGTGGCTTCATGTTGTAGCTCAGCTTCAGCATTTTCCTGGGCAAGGAAGAGAAACCAAATTCCAAGGTCCCTCTCCTGTCTTGGTTCTCCCTGGCCACCGAGGTTGAGGACGGCTCTTGGAGACACATTTTAGTAAACAAAGTACAGCTGGTGCCACGGGGGGCGTCCAGAGAAGGGGGGGAATTGCATCACCACTTGTGCTCCTAATTTGGTGCATTTTATCAATTATGCTGATTTCCTAAACCCTATGAAACCGTGTGTACCCCTGTGGGGCTGGGCTTTGGTGGCCACTCTCCCGTAACTGCTGACTGCAATGAACGGCTGCATCCCAGGAAGAGCAGAAATACCAATTTAATTTGACTTAATGCAGTTAGAGCAGCCTGTTGGTTTTATCTTTAATATTAAATTCTGGTTTTCTGCGGAGCAGTCCAGGACCAGGATCAGATCACAGAAACGTCAAAGGCACTAAATTAAGCTTTGTTTCCTATTATTATTATTTATGGACTTGTAGGATTTTCTGCATTCAGCCACTTGTTTCCACGTTTTTACTCTCAAAGGTTATTTTATGGTTTTGAAACTTGATATATCTTTATTTTCTTTTATATCCACGTGTGTCTGAATGCAGCATTCAAACACCATATTATTAAATGATGTCAGCTCATTTATATCTTGTATCTGGTGTGTTGCAGGAAGGGAAGTTCTACATTTAAAATATTTAAAAATATTCAAAGAGAGAGAAAAGAAGATGCTATGTTTAGTGTAGTAATTCCAGCTGGCTTCAGATAGTGTTTCTTATCACTTATTGCTATTTTTCTCTTGTGACCTTTTCCTTTTTTCCTCCCATTTTTCATTTCTAGTTGTAGTTATTTGTGTTGGCTTATCCCGAGGCCCATTCTCCTGCTTTCCTTTTTGATCAAGTGTGTTGCTGTTGAGTTCAAGCTCTGGCACAGGTACCCACTGCAGGGATGGGCGCTCTCGGCACCAGGAACAGGGGGAGGCACAGAACAGACAGAAACTTTGATGTTATGTTAAAAATCCCAGCAATATTTTTGGATGCCTCGTACATCTGTTACTCCAGCCATTCAAAGAACACAAAAAAGTCAGTAATGCAAAGAACTGGAATTTTTTCAGTGTTGTCTGGGGAGGATCTCAGTGGATACTCACCCAGAAACCTCTTTACACCACGGCAAGGAGTGGCAGTGATTCTGTGCTCTGGCATTTTGAGATTCTGGGGTGAATCTGTGATTTCACGTGTGTGTGTTCATGCACCTTGGCAGTTTATTAAACAGGGATTTGCTCACCAGTTCTTTGTGATGTTCAGGTGGAACATTTCATTTACCAACTGCAGCTGAATGTTTTTATCTCTCCGTAAATCTCCCTCCAAGTCCCTGCAGCGTGAACGTACACCGAATTCTCACCACACCTTATCACCTGTGGAGCTCCCCTGAGTGGCTGAGTTAAAATCCTGCTCTGCTCAGTGGGCAGAGCTCCCCAGTGCAGTGGCCATCACTGTTATATTTAAGCAGCCATTTGGAATCGTGATTTATTAGCGGTTCTGAATCATCCCTGCTCACAATCTGCATTCTGAGGGATCGCAGCGGCTCCTTCTCGGGGCTGAGGGTTGTTTGCTGTGATCAATGTGATTGCTGCTAATGGTTTGTGATTTAAGTGATTACCGGGCATGAGGAACGGTTTGGTAATTTGTTCTCCCCGGTGAATAATCTTTGGTTTCCTGGATACATTTTTGCTGTTTATCCCTTGGTTAACTTCGGGTAAATGAAAGAGAGGAGTGCATAAAGCTCCATCAAAGCCCAGCTGAGGCTCTGCTAGGCAGGCTTGGTTTTCTCTCTGCACAGGGAAGTGTATTTTCCTTTTGGAGCTCCTCTCTGTAGCGCAGGGCTCCTTTGAAATATTGCATTTGACACAAACGGTGAGAAACTTCTGAATTTATTAAAGAGGAGCTGGAACAGAGAGACTCGCGGGCTATTTATGGCAGAGTTCCTAATTCCTCCCAGTGTGATTGTTCCCTTCATGGGCACTCGATGGGAAAGGCTTTGTTACCTTTCCTGGCTGAAGTTATTATCCAGTAACTGCTGGCGGAACGCGGGGACTGCGCTGCCACAAAGGCGGCGCAAACTCTGGGAACGGCGCTCGCCGGAGCTGGGATGAGCCATTCGGGGGATCTGAAATGAGCCCTGACAAAAGCTCTCCGGCGCTCCTCGCTCTGCATTCTGCCCGCTCAGAAAAGAAAACCTCCCCTGGTTGAAAAAAGAAATCCTACTCGTTTCCGCGGAGTGGTTTTTCCTGGCTGTTCTTTGGGCTGCTCTGCTTCGTGGCCGTGTCACGGAGAAAAAAGAAATGTTCTTGTGTGCTTTTAGAAACCTCATGAAAACAGATTTTTTTTAAAAAGTCCTGTATTTTACGGTTTCAGGTGTGAGAAACGGGATTGATTTCTCATTGAAGTTCTCATTTGTCGTTTGTAGGAGGTAAATAATTCACTGTATTAAATATGATTTTTTGCCGTGATAAACAGCTCTGGCATGAGAAGCAGCAGGTCAGAGCCGGCTGGTTCTCCATCAGGTAACATTTATGAGTTATGAATTTTTGTTGAAGCTGAAATTGAGACAGTGAGTTCTACAAACACAGATGTGTTTGCATTTTTCTGATCGTAACACCGCTCATGTCAGCTGTACTGTGTTAGAAAAGGACTAAAAAACCTTTGTGACACCTCAAGAAGGCCTTACAGCAAAAGAAAACTTGTCTCAAATTTATCCCAGCATATGGAAACCAGCCCAGTCTCCAGTGCCTCTGGAGAACGCTGTGTCAAACTGAGGTCCCAACTCACGGCACAAGTCTGGACTGAATTTTCAATTCCAAAGTGGATGAGAGAAAATCTTACAGATGGCAACAAAATATCTGTTTGTAGGAACAGTTTATCTGGTTTGGACCCTCAGTTCTGGGTAGAAGTGGAGAAAACAAACAAAAAACCCCAACTCCTCTTTTCCACGCTCAAAATTATATTTTGAAATTCTGTTTTTTCCGACATTCCTATGTCCCTTTTCTATTTCTCTCAGAAGCAGAGTTTTGTTCGTGTAAATACCTTTAAGAAAGTAGATTTAGGTAAATTTTGTCCATCTAATGCAGGCAGACTCATCCATTCCTTGCCACCGTTAGCCTTGCTAGATTCCCGTGGTTGGCGATGTTTTCAGGAGCTGGCACATGAGGATAAGCAGTGCCCTCAGGTCTTGCTTCCCCTCGCAATCAGGATTCTGTAATCAGCCACACATTATGCGCGGAAGGGAATGATTACAGCATCACCTCAAACGGGATGCCAGAGTAAAGTTAATTTCCTGCGCTGGAAAACTTTCTGTGGTGGATGAATGTGCCTTGATAGCTTGAGGCTGAACTCAGAGGTGCTCCAAAAAAAACTTCATTTGAAGTTAGTGGGATTGGTGAAATTGTGGGTTGGTGGATTTATTTTTGCTGTGTGGTGATCTGAGGACGTGGTGTCCCCTGCCCCTTGGTGTTTTGAGCTCCAGGAGTGTCCCAAGCAGCCTGGTGCTCCCTCCTGCCTGCCCAAATCCCTCAGAGCAGCTGTGCCCTCCTTTTGCCCTCCTTTTGCCCTCCTTTTGCCCTCCTTTTGCCCTCCTTTTGCCCTCCTTTTGCCCTCCTTTTGCCCTCCTTTTGCCCTCCTTTTGCCCCTTTCCCCCCGCCAGCATTAGCCTGATGTGCAGCAGTGAGGGATTTCAATGAATACACTGATTTTTGTGTGACACCTGCTAATCTTTTGCAGGTATTCTTTTTTTTTTTTAAATAGGCAGCTCCCAATGAAATTAGAAAATACCTTGATTTTACTCTACTATCTTTGATTCCGTGGTTTACAGTCACATCTTGAGTTATTCCAGCCCAGTGTTCATCTCTAAACGATCCCTGGGGAGTTCTGCTCCATTCCAGGAGGCTCCTTGAGCTCCTTGGCAGCCCCTGCACCAGAACCAAGGACTTTTGTCCCACTACTCTGCAGTTTGATGACTTTCTTTGACATTTTTGGCAAAAAGGGGATAAAGACGAGGGCTGTGAGAGTGGGACAGTTCCATCCCAGGGCTGCCCCAGAAGGAGCTGTCCGAAAGAAGGGTGGCACACAGCTCCCTGCCGTCTCGGTGTGCAGCAGGAGGAGGAATCTGAGGGTGAAATGTCCCCGTGCAGGAGCTGCACTTGGGCGACTTTAAAATGAGCCTTGAAGTTTCTATTTCTACTTTAAGTAGCTCGTCTTGCTGCCTTGCAGAGCGGCTGGAAGGATTTTCTGGAAGTCCAACGTGGGTTTTTTTTCCAAGTTCCTCTCAGATTTGAACCTCAACACCATTTCTGTTTTGCAAAATTATGAATTTATGACCAGAAAGCTGTTAAAGATTGAGAGCGTTTTGGCAGGGATATGAAAAGCAGTCATAATACATTTAATTTGTGACCTAATAAAACGAAGTCTCACTTTAGGGCAGGAGGAGAGAAGCGCTATTTATTTTAGCTCTGTTTTCTGTAGCGCTCTCAGTGTTTCACAAGAATTATTCAATATCCACACCCGACCTTATTATACATTTAAATTTGCATTTTTTCCTCATTTTTCCATTAGCTGTTGCTACCATCTGCCTGTATATCCTGTGACTTCTGTGCACATTGGACTTTCTGGAGGATTTTAGGAATTTTCCTGGCAGGAAATCTTTTGCTGACCCTGCCTAGGAAAGCGTGCGGCAGTCAGGACCGAGCTGCACATCCGGAAATGGAAACCAGAGTTGTGATATCAAAATGATATCAAAATGTTTGTTTGAGCCCTCAGAATAAATTCTAAAGGTTGTTCCCAATGAGATCGGTGATTTCTAAATTTATATTGTATTTATCTTTTTTATCTTATAATAGTTTTTAGAAGTTTATAAAAGAACAAAAGGATCTTAAACTTAATGTTTGAGTTAACACAATAGAAATTATTTTTTTGACTTGCTCTTCAAAGTCACACAGCAGATTTATCCATAAGTCCTTTGTTGCCAAAATAAATAAATCACAGCAAATACATAAATCAATACAGATAATAGTAAAAAATATATTACAAATGTTCCACCTGATGTTTCTTTCTTTGAATCAAATAACGAATCAAGGAAAAATATCTGTCTCAAAGTCACTGGAAAATGGAAATAAAACGAAATAAAAGTGTGAAAGAATTGGAGGAAGTGTGATTAACATTATCAACATGGAAGCTTCGAACACAAGATAAAAAATCATTGCAACATATGCTTCAAATTAGCAGCCGGAGGACTTTGATGGAAGACAGAATGTATTTTCTCTTCCAACAGAAAAGTTATTTAAAAATTTCCACTGGCAGTGATGTTATGCAGTGGATTGTTGTAAAATACCTGCGATGCAGGTGCTGAAACATCAACGAAATTGCAAAATTTCCTCTGGATTGTTGACAAATATCCTTAGACATTGATATTAACATTTAACATCAGGATTTCGAGCAAATAAACGCTTGACTACAATGGTCATATTCAAAATTTAGGAGCAGTCATTTTGAAGAATGTTTTTACCTTTTTATTTTATTTAAAAATACTTTCTGCTTTCTCTGGCTGGATGGTTTTATGTATCCCGGCCAAACAGAAATTTAATTCACTTTTACCTTTATGAATTCATTATGTCAGTGCAATTTTTTAGTGAAGAACTCATTGAAATAACAGAGTGTGTAACAGCTGAATAATTTTAAACAGTATTTCATAAAAGATGTAAATAAAAAACATTACATCAGAGATCTTATGATAAATATGAGATAAAATGACAAATTCCACGTGTTTTGTTTCAAAAATAGAAACGGCTTCATTATTCCATCTGTCCTGTTGATAATTTCCAAATATTATTTAGAAAAACTGTCGGTTTGGGTTCCCCACCTGCTGAGCAGCTCGGTGCTTCTTTCCTCACGTGTTTCATTAAAGCACTGGAAGGGTCATTTTCTCCTACTTTGAGAACCTTGGGTAGAAACTTTCTAAGGATAAATAATGTTTATTTTTTTGTTGATCATAAAGCACATTTAAAACACTATTTTTTGGGGAAATCAAGGTGAGGAGATCACCAAAATCAAGGGGAAAAAAATATATGTGCATATATATATACACACATATTTATCATTTACTGATCCCGAGAGCAGCTGTGCCACTGCTGAGGTTACTGAGATGAGGGTGCAGAGAACCCCCTCGTGCCAGGAACTGTAAAATCTGAGTAAAAACTGAGAAAAACACCAGCAGAGATACCTTATAATCAGAAAACTCATTTATTTATTTATTTTATTTATTTATTTATTTATTTATTTATTTATTTATTAGCAAAGTCTCCTGCTGGTTAAAAAGGAGTTTTCTTACTGCCTGTTCCAGTGGTGTGTCTCTGTGCATATTAACTTGCACCCCCGTTTCTTTAAAATGTGGNCCACTGCTGAGGTTACTGAGATGAGGGTGCAGAGAACCCCCTCGTGCCAGGAACTGTAAAATCTGAGTAAAAACTGAGAAAAACACCAGCAGAGATACCTTATAATCAGAAAACTCATTTATTTATTTATTTTATTTATTTATTTATTTATTTATTTATTTATTTATTAGCAAAGTCTCCTGCTGGTTAAAAAGGAGTTTTCTTACTGCCTGTTCCAGTGGTGTGTCTCTGTGCATATTAACTTGCACCCCCGTTTCTTTAAAATGTGGATGCCTTGGCCTCAAAATATTCCTGATATTGAATTAAAATTTCTCTTAAGATGTGTTTGAACGAATCTGTTTATTACAGAACTGCTCAAATTAATGTGGGTCATAAGGGTGTGTAATAATAATAATAAATGGTATAAAGGAACACAGGAAAAGTTCATCTCTTGGATAGCCAGAGGGCTTTAGGAAAAGTGGTTGATCACGATTATTGTGTAAAGAAATTTGCCTTTAAAGGTGTTCGTAACATTAAAAAAAATAAAAAGAAAAGAAAAAGCAAAAAGGGAGTAATTAAGCACCACATTACACTGAAGAATGAATCTGTGCTGGATTGACTGGTTTTGACACACTAAACACTCCCCTGGTTTGTGGTACCTCGAGGACTCGTAACCAGCTCGGCTTGCCTGCTTGTTTATCGGAGTGTTTGCGTTTGAATGATTTCCTTCTAATCAAAACCCCGGAGAAAAGAGAGTTGGAGCCTCCCAGCATTTCCCTGGGATCCTGGAGAGGCTCTGGAGGCTCGAGTGGCTGTTGCACAGCAATGCCCCCAGCCAGGGGATGTGTTTCCCGTTTTCCGCGAGTGGGAGCCTGGCAGGAGCTGTTTCCATTCCAGCACTTTCCTTATCTCATTCTCGAGCTTTTCATGCTTCACATCGAGTGGCTCCATAATTGGAGCAGCTCAGAATAAACTCATTGGCAGTTTGTTCTTTCTTTCCTAGGCAGAAAAACTGGGGCCTGTAAATCCCACTCTAATGGAGGTGTGAGAATCCCAGTTTCTGCCAGTGAAAATAGGCATTTTTTTAATATCAGACAATAATTTCAAAGACAAATAATTAATGTAGTCCCAGCTGTGCTGCAGGCAGCAGATCCTCCTTGCCTCTATCAACAGCTGACTCGGTTGTTCACTCTCAGCTACACTAAAGTCACATTTTCTGTAGATCACTCACCTCCACCTCCCCAAGATTTTAATTCTAAATTCATGTCCTGAAAGAAAAAAATATATATATATGTATCACCTTAGTAGTTAATTTATTAGTACTACTTTAGGACTTGAGATAATGAATTCTGGCTAATTATCATTTCTGCAGACTGCCTGAAGTACAATCCCCCTGTTCTGTACAAAGCTCAGGACCCAAGGCCAGGGCCCATCTGATTTTGTGTGTTTGATTATTTGATTTCTATGTATCTATACAAATCCCTCAGTTTTATATCATGTTTATTTTATGTATGGCAAACGTCTGTGTTTGATTTATAACACATTGAGTGAAATTCTGTCCTCAGTCAAGGCAGGAGCTTTTTGCCTCTTAAAAAATCTGCATTCTGCTGTTTGTTATTGCCCACATTTTAATGCTTGATTTTTAAATCCCCCCCTTAATGTTCACGAGGGATAAATGGCTGTTCTGAACGGGAGCTCAGAGCACAGAAAAAGTGGATTCAGTACCTTCTTGTTACCAGTTACTACTTTGACTGGTGACGAGAAATTTTCTGGGTCATAAAATGTCCTTCACATCAGCCTCCTTTGTTGGAAAATGAAGTTAATCCTGCTTTGAACAATCCTGGAAGAAAAATTCTTTCCCGTAGAGCATGTACGGAGTTGCTCTGGCACTCGAAGTCATCATTAAAAAAATACTTACATTCCTGAGAGCAGCTCTCTCTAGTTATGCTGTCAGGTCTTCAGAGAGTAACCATTAATTTTTTTGAAATCTCGTGTGATTATCTTTTTAGCAAATCATTCTGTGAGTTTAAGTGTGTTTGACACGTGAAATAAATACATCTACATCACTGATGCTGTTTTGATTAAATGCATTTCTGGCCAAGTGTTGAGCGCAGTGGGTGTGGTGCAAAGCCCACCTGGGTTAGGAAGGAAATGGGATGAAGAAATGGGATAAAGGAAAACATTTAAGTTGAGGTTGACATAATTTAATAGGACTGAAGGCAGGACTATTAAAAGTACAGGGAGTAAAGCTTTTTCTTCAGATATATTTGTTTTTAGGGTGCTTTTATTACAAGGAACAGCAGGAAAACGACCTGGAAATTTAAAATCCCTCAGTGTAGGAAGGATGTAGTGCTGCTGGAGTGAGGCCACAGAGATGCTCTGAGATCTGGGGCCAGGTGGGGAGAGCTGAGGGTGTCACCTGGAGAGGAGAAGGCTCCAGGGAGAGCTCAGAGCCCCTTCCAGGGGTTCCAGGAGAGCTGGAGAGGGACTGGGGACAACGGACTGGAGGGACAGGACACAGGGAATGACTTCAGACTAACAGAGGGATGATTTGGATTAGATATCAGGAATAAATTCTCCCCTGTGAGGGTGGGAGGCCCTGGCACAGGGTGCCCAGAGCAGCTGTGGCTGCCCCTGGATCCCTGGCAGTGCCCAAGGCCAGGCTGGACGGGGCTGGGAGCACCTGGGACAGTGGGAGGTGTCCCTGCCATGGCTGGGGTGGAAAGAGATGATTTTAAAGTCTCTTCCAACCCAAACCATTCTAGATTTCTATGATTAAGGACTGTAGAGAACGACAAAAGAACAGTAAAAATAATAATAATAAATATATATATATGGAAAAGCAGGGTCTTTTTCTATCCAAGTGACATTTTACTTGTGAGTGATGGAGCTTTGAAATTTTCAGGATTTCCCTCTCCCAGTGGCTGCACTATTGGTTTATTTTTCACTTTAATGTTTGAGGGACTATTTCCACCAAGATTTCATCTGATAACTGCACCTGCTTTTGTGAAGATCTCCTCAGCAAATTCACAGGGCCTTTCCTTTCTCTCAGGGCTTGGGATTGGTATCTGTACAAGTTGTTATTTGTTAAAACATTTTAAGCTCCTCAGTCTCTCAATCTTTCAGAATGAATCAGAATGAAAGCAGCACCTCAGGCATTCCTTTTCTTCCTCCTCACCCCGTGTGTGTTTTATTCTTGGTTGGCTTTAAACTTTCTTAAAATTTTTACATTCAGAAAATGATCAGAACTTGCGATGTGTCCCGAGAATTGATCTCTTTGTCAGTGACATTTTTGAGGGTCCCTGACAACGATCTGCCTGCAGTTCGTGGCTCAGACTCAGCAAACTGGAGATCTGCTCCTGCCCTGCTTAAAAGTGTTGAGAATCTTGCCATTAGCAACTCAGCATTTTGCACATCAGACAAATAATTTGCAGCGCTCCGGCGGAATCACAGGAGAGCAGTGACCTTGCACATGTTCACGCTGCTCGGCTGCTGAATTTTATCTTCACATGAGCAGATTTTTCTTGTTGAAGTGCTAAAATACATCCTCAGGAAAGGAGCCGTATGAATGCTCCTCGGACGAGGATAATTTCAGTTTCAGATGTGCTCGTGTCTTCTTTATAAGTGAGTAAATTTAATTGGAAGAAGAGCCAAACCTAATAGTTTAACTAGGAGCACTCGTAATATTATTACTTTTTAAAAGGCACGGCTGTAATGAAGTGGCTTTAAATTACTGAGGGGATGGACTGGGAGCTTGCTCGTTTTGATGGCCAGAGAGCAGCGTGCTCCACTCCACCTGATGGCCGGGGGCTGCTGCAGGGCTTGGCTGAAACCCCTGAAGGAAAACCTTTTTTATTTCATTTTTATTAGGAGACAAGGTCTCCTAAGAGCCAGCCCCCGCTGTCTGACAAGCCTGTGCCCAAAGGTTTTGAATCCCAAAATATCTGAATTTAACCAGGAACTGAAGAAAGAAAGAACCTGTAACTATCTGGGTTTTTTTGTTTGTTTTGGTTTGGTTTTTTGTTTGTTTGGTTTGGTTTGGCTTGTTTTTTGGGTTTCTTGTTTGTTTTTTTTAATGTTTTCCTTTCTCCTGTCTCTCTTTCCAATGGGATTTCTTATAAACCTTGGAAATCAGTTGACTCATAAATCCTTTTGTGAATCAAGTAGAAGATGAATTTTTCTACAACTCTGTGATCAGTGTCTTTCTTACTCACATTTACAACCTCTCGTTTATGTTTTTCAGTGGTAATCTGCACCTCTGTTGGTTTATGCTTATCTCTAGTGAGTAAAAAGAACCCAACCAAAATCAAATATATCTTACTGTTGATGGTAGAATGCTGAATTCAACAGTTCTCCATTATTTACATAGATTTCTGTTTTCCATTGTTTTTCAATGGTTATCACCACAGAGGAGCTGCCTGACTTTGTGTATTCAAACAAACCTTTTTCATCAGGCTCACTCTGCACACCTCCAGTCCTTTGTTAATTATTTCTCCATTAGATATTAAAGCCAGGGTGAGGGTTTTTCAAGAGGATTTTCTCTCGCCAGTGAGGAGTTGATGATTAAATTGAGCATTCACCAAGAGGGGTTCTCTAGATTGCAGCACATCTGCCTCGTTCAGGTGAGGAATGTGAATCAGCATCTGCAATGAAAATTCTCTTCATGCCCCATCCTTTTGCTGATTGCTGAGGCTCGGCTCGTGTGGCCCATGTGAGGACAGGCATGGTGATGGCACAATCCATGGGGTTTCAGGCATTTTGGGGTGTTAAGAAGGAGAAAAGTTGACAAACAGCCTTTGGCAGGGCAAAACAGCAGCTTCTCCGGTGAACAGTGTGGCTGCAAGTGTGTATGGAGTGTTTTTTGGTTGATTTAGTGATTTGTGGGGTCTAAAACTGTCTGCAGTGCACATGAGTGTAACTATGGCAAGGGAAGTGTTAGACCAAAGTCACTTTGCACAGGCAGCGTTGGGATATTGCAGCCTAACCCACACCCAAGCTGTCATTTGCCATCTTTCTGTATTGGTGTAACAGAAAAAATACTGAATTTTCTGTTCTTACTGTGCAGAGAAGTGCTGATTAACTGGGGGTTTTGTTTATCATTTATTGTGTGTAAATATGCTGCAGCCCCAAGCAGTGTAAAATAAATCTTTCAAATATTTCCCCTATTATACATGATTTGTCCTGCAGCTGTGCCCGTGTTTGCCCCCCGAGATCCTCCCGGGTACAGGAAATACTCAGAGTATCCACACAAAACTGGTAGGGAGAGAGGAGCATTAAACAGGGGTTCAGAGGCAGATCCCGGTGTTAATTCTCATGGAAACCTTCCTGTCCTGGATGTTTTCTCCCTTGAGCTGTCAGCTCAAAATCTGTGCTGGGAGATGGAGCAGCACCCTTCCTGTCCGAGCTGGTTGCTCACTGCAGGGTTTGCTGCTTTCGCTGCCCCATCACCCATTTTCTGGCAGGAAGCTGTTGCAAGAAATGAGAATTTTCCTGAAGTGCAAGTCAATACAACCTGACCTATGTGCAGGTTCTGCTGTGCTTGTTTGGGGTGTTTGTCAGAGAGGGGAGGCACTGCAGGTAAGGTCAAAGTGAGCAGAGCTTGTTACCAATACCCAGAATATTCCCAGCGTTTAAAAAATGTCCTTTGGCCAACCAAGAGCTGAACTATCCACATGTATTAACAAATAAATTGCACTGCAGGAGGTCTTCTGAATTTTCTTGATTCCCCCTCTTTTCTTTTTCATTTATTTATTTATTTACAAGACCAGGTAGTGATGGGATGAGGGAAAATGCTTCTGAATGAGAGGAGGTTTGCTTTGGATATTAGAAAAAAATCTTCCTTGTGAGGGTGGGAGGCCCTGGCACTGCCCAGAGCAGCTGTGGCTGCCCCTGGATCCCTGGCAGTGCCCAAGGCCAGGCTGGATGGGGTTTGGAGCAGCCTGGGACAGTGGGAGGTGTCCCTGCTATGGCAGGGGTGACACTGGATGGGATTTAAAATCCGTTTCAACCCAAACCATTCCATGATTCTGTGATTTCCACCGCTCTTTTGACCTCAAATCTTTGATTTGGCAAACCCCAGTGCGCAGGGGGATGAGCTCTCAGCTTTGGCCATCATTGCAATTTTCTGGACTCGCTTTAACATCTCTCATTTAGAAGCAAGGCAAAACTTCAGCATTTCCCACTTGCTTGAAAACTTTCTGCATCCGGTGGGGTGACTGTCACACCAATCGGGTGTCAGCCTCCTTTTACTCGGAGGAAAATGAAATCTTTGAAGATCATTGGCTCGTGTGGGTAAAATTAAACTGTTTCATTATTTTCCCCACAGAATAATATGTTAAACTCACAGCAGCAGAGCTCGGCTGTAGCCTGTGGGTCCTGACCTACATTTTTGACTCTACAGAGCATGAAATATCTTGCTGTATGCGATACAAAGCCACTGCATGGCTGGAAATTATATTAAATTGCGTGGCTCTGGTATTCTCGATTAAAAAGTGACTCAGAGTTTGCATCCAGCTAATCATTATAGTAAGTAAAGATTTGATGTAATGTAAAATGAACGCAGTCTTTCTTATTAGTTCCCTTTCTATTTCATTGCTTTTGCTTTTCCTATTTCTTTCCTTCAGAGTTTGGTTTCTTTTTTTTTTTAATAAACAGGCTTTATATGTCAGTACTTAAATTATTTTAATAAATAAAATGTGGAAAATTCTAATAGTTCTAATTCTGTGCACTTTCTGTGATCCAGAGGTGATAATGCTGGATGTTTCAAACCCGGCTTGGACAAAAATCAACGATGCCCAGAGTTTTGGTGCCTTGAAAAGGCAAAACTCTTGTGCGTATTTTATCCACCACTGTAAATAAATAGTTCTATTTCCATAAGTCAGTTGAATAAAAGTAATTTTGGTTGTATGGTAAGTGAAGACTTTATTTTTTTTGTATTTTTTCTTCGGTTGTTTTTTTTTGTTTTCTTTTGTTTGGGGTTTTTTGTTCATTTGTTTGTTTGTTTTGGTGGGTTTTTTTGGTTTTGGTTTGATTTTTTTGGTTTGTGGTTTGTTTTTTTTTTAATTTGGTTTAGTTTGGTTTTGTTTTGTTTTATTTTTTGGGTTTTTTTTTTTTCCCAAGGCAGGCTTTTCTCCTGTAACTGCTCAGTCTCTTACGAGTGAGCTCACCTGCTCCAGGTCAGGGTAACGTGCTCAGGTCACGAAATCGAAACCCGTAAACCCAGAAATATTTCCTTGAGCTGCACTTCAGGCTCTTGAACTCTGCCACAGCCCTCGAAGCCGTTTCTGTTTTGTGAAAAGTTTTCCATGGGAACAGAGAGGTGGCTTTTCCTTGCCCTTCTCTGCCTACCTGAGTGGAGAGGAACATCAACCTCCAGCCATAAATTGCAGGAACATGAGGAGCCTTGATGTGTGCTTTGTGATTCCCTCAGTGAAATTCTTGCCTTTCTTGATCCCTTATCTTTAAATGGAGCCGTGTGGAGGGGTGGGTGTAAATCCTGCTGCGCGCAGTCCTTGGGCTGTGACAGGAGTGTCACAGTTATGGATGTGGCTGTTGTGCCAGCGGTGACGGAGAGCGCAGCCCTGGCACTAAATTTACCCAGGGCTGCAAATGAGGGAACGGCTCATGGTCCATTATTAATGTGGTTGGTAATGAGAGTTCCAATACAGGGGAGAAAAAGAAAAAGAGACAAGGCAAAGAACCCCATGCCTGATTAAAATAAATATTTTTAATATGATCTCAGGGAATGTTTTATAAATGGAGTGAAGAGATGAGGACTGTAACAATTACTGTGGGCCAACTAACTCTAGATTTGTTAAATTATAAAGCAGTGACAAAATTCCCTCAGGAATCCTGAATTAAAGAGATGAAGTGACAGAAATATCAGGCAGTTTGTTTTGTCACCTTTCACCTCTGATGTCACAGCCAAGGTCACGGCAGTCGCTGAGCTGCTCAGGACTGGGCCAGAAGCAGAGGCTGGTTTGGGCTGTGTGAGGCTTTATCTTGGCCACAGTCCCACCTTGGGGAGTTCCTGACAGCTCTCCCATGTTTTATTGTGCATTATTGTGTTTTATTGTGCGTTATTGTCTCCCTTCCTAAGCCCTGATGAGGATGGAGAGGACGGCACCGCTGTCTTCCACAGAACATTTATTTTCCTCTCCTCCTGGCAGGCAGAACACAAAAGTGAATGTTGTCTCTGTGAGGGGTGTGTGTGTGCTCCTCTCCGAAGCTTTCACATCTGTAAGGACACGTGGGGATCTGGGGATTCGCTCAAGCCCTGCAGGAAGTGTCTGGAGTGAGAGGGATCTCTTTATCCGTGTCCCCCGTGGAGCTGGGAGAGCTCAGCCTGTCCTTCAGAATCTGCCCCGGTGACAAAGCGGCACCAGCTCAGCACCTCCTGATCCACACCCCTGTCCCCACTGCAGACATGTCCTGGGCATTAATTAAGTGCTTAAGGTCAGCTGATCTTAAAATGATATTATTGTGATATGTGAGAAAACAGCAGCACTCCATTTTCACTGATTTCCTCAAAAAATTCAGGCAGGTCCTCGGCTTCTCTGGGCTGGCTTTGCTCCACTGAGTTCATCAGAACTGCTTTGATTTGCAGGGTGCTGTTACCTCAGCAGCTTTATTTTATTTCTCTTGACTCATTTGCAGGGGTTTTTTTGGTTGGTTGGTTGGTTGGTTTTTTGTTTGTTTGTCTGTTTGTTTGTGTTTTTTTGTGGGATTTTTTTGTGGATTTTTTTGGGTGTTTTTTTTGTTTGGTTTGGTTTTTTTTGTTTTTTTAATTGAAGGGTTCCTTGTGCTGGCACAAAGTCTCTTTACTGGAGAGTGATATTTGCACTCAATGCAGTTTGCACAGGCAGCTGCATTCCATGAGTCCACAGCCTCCTGAGTGAAAGTCTCATTGAAGTCCATGGCAGTTACGTCTCTAATCATCTGGGAACTGTAACAAAACATTATTTAAAGAACAAAAAGACATGAATTTAAGAGAAAAACCATGGCTTTTGGTCACTAATATGAAGCGTAGCTCCTGTGATAGGCAGCTGTGAGGACCGTGGTGCCCTTGGTGACAGCATCAAATTTCAGAGTTAAATTGCTGTGGGTGGCGTTTCCTCTCCATGGCAGAATTAAGCTGTGTCTGCCACGCTTTGAGCTAAAGAAGGAACAGGAAAAAATTCTCAGGGCATTCACCTGAAACTCTGAAAACGGAACAGCAATTTAGAAGCTGTATAAAGTACATCCATATCCTATAGGGCTGTGCCAGAGAAATGCTCCGGACATAAATAAAGTTCAAGAACCTCGGAGCCCTTGGAAAAGTTCATAGAGATTTTCAATGCACTTTGCAATCAATTTTGATATTAAGATTTCCTTCAAAATTAATCCTTTTTAGCATTCAAAATAAGAAAAAGAAAAAGAAATTGAAAAGTTTCTCTTAATGAGGCTTTTGAACAGCCACTGTAGCAAAGTGTTTGTGGATTTGCTTCATTTTTCAGCCTCTTCCTCTGAAAATTATTGCTGCCAATAATCCAGCCAGGCTTTGTGAAATGCCCGTGACATTGATCTCTGCTGTCCCTTCCTCTCTCAAATCCGAATTTCTGACGCAGAAATCAAAGCCGAGTGAATAATAAATAAATAATGCTCCCCCCGAATACGTCGCAGGCGCAATTTTGCGAAATTATTTCACCAGATTGAAATCCCAGAGAGCTGCTGCTTCGCCCAGAGCTAATTCCCTCGCACGGCAATTTGCTGGGGAAGCTGAAGGGCGCGCTGAAATTTTACAAGAATGATGAGTTCTTACAGAAATCAGGAAGACAGATAACATTATCTCATTTGTAAATGTGGCTTTTATTTTAAAGGCACCAGTAGATAACCGGAGTCTATTTTGTCTGATAAACCTCCCTCCAGGATATGGAGTAATAAAAGGCAGAAATGCCAGAGACAGCCCAGACAAGGCGTGACAGAGCACGTTGTAATTCACGGGCTGGCTGAGGACATAAATCTGCAAAAAATGCACAACTTTGGGCCTTGCAGGGAGTTGAAGGTGCTCACAAAGGCATCCAGCACTTCAGCACAGAAAGCTCCCACACCCACGGTAAAATCCTGAATTATTTCTCAAGCAAAGATATTCTCTCGCAAATTGCATCTGCAGAAAAGATCTGAAAGGAGCCGGGGATGTTTTGTTGACAGAAGGGTTTGAGTCATTTGACAGAATATTTTTCTTTTATCAACAGAATCAAATTAGGGTTTCAACCAAATTAATTTTGTTTTGTATGGAAGTTCTGCCTGACAGGATATATTCAAAGGAAAAACGCTTTGGATATAAAAAATGTGTCAATTAGAAGACAGGAGCATGAAGTCTCCATAACAAATTGTTCACTAAAGGGTGAGAAGCAAGTTTCCAATGTAGAAAGCTTCATTAAAGATATGTTTTGTTTTGAAAAAAAAACCTTTTTTTTTTTTTTATTTTTTAATTAAGAAATCTTGACAGCTTAGTCAACAACAAGAACTCCTTGCTCTTACTGGTTTCCAGTACTTTTGCCCAATATTTATAGAGGCAGGGCAAAATTCTGGGGAGAATGTTGAAGGAAGGATATTTTGATCGTTGTTTCTCAAGTGTGGACAAACCCATTTTTTTGAGCTTCTTTTCACTTTGAGATAAAACACTCAGGAAAAAAAGCAGCAGCTCTGTGGGCAAAACCCTCAAACAACTGCATATTTAAATTGATTTTAACTAAATGGTTAAAATATTTCAGCTGCTCCCTGGCCCCTCCTCTTTCTGGGTCACGTCTGCTGCTCATCCGGGTGCAGAATCTTCGAGATGTTAAAGCACCTCTGCCAATTTTAGTTGGAGTTTGGAGCAGGGATCAAGGTGGAATCAAATTTTCTGAACCCTTCTGGTTAAGATACACTGGTGGACCCAGGTTTTTTTTGGCTGTATCTTGTGTATTTTGGAAAATTAACGTTCATTTTCTTAATGAATTGTATTCCATGTCAAATTTGCCCTCTGTGGAAATAAATCAGCATAAATGCAGCATTCTAGCATTAAAATTTATTGGTTTTGGTGGGGTTTTTTTTTGTTTTGTTTTGGTTTTGTTTTGTTTTGGTTTTGTTTTGTTTTTGTTTTCCCCAGGCTCTGCTGTTTGTTCCCAGGTTTTAAATACCTCACGCTGGGATGGATGGGTGTTGTCCATCACAGGCTCACACAAGTGAATTTTTGTGAGCAGCTTTTTCACTCCACCACTCCTGGAAACGAGCGTGTAGATCATATCAGTGAATTAATTGGAGTTCTGATCACCCCTGATATCCAAATAATTCTGTATTTTCTTAACAAGTCGTTCTCCCACAGTACCCAGGGGTGAACAGTTGCTCTGGCATTGGTTAACAACAACAAAGTAAAAGTAAATTATTCACCTGATGTCTTAGAGATATAATGCAGATTTCTGGAGTAAATTCAAATCTTGGATGCACTCCTCTGTTGGGGCAAAAAAGCAGAAACAAATGAGCAGGAGCTGAGGTGATCCCAGCATCAGGAGCGCAGGGCAGAGTTCAGAGGTGGAAGTTGGAGCTGTGAGACAAATGTGGGAGCTGCAGCCCAGGCAGAACCGAGGCTGCTCGCAGTTAATTACACTTCTCATTTCAGATTTCATATCATCCATGCTGTTCTTTATTCTTAATTCCGTAACCAGGCTCTGGTTTATGATATCTGCACACACCGGGGATTGTTTCGCTGCGTATCCAGGTGCTCCATCTCCGTGCCACTAATTGCCAGCATTCATTTGGTGTTACAAGTGGTTTTTTCCTTTCCTATTACAAGCGGGTGATGAATATTTTGACCCCGATGATGATAATGAACTATCAGATAAATGCATCAACAAGCAAATTTCGCTCATTACTTTCTCATGCATTGATACATGAGCAGCAAGGCAGGAAGATGCTGGAAGAGTCATTGAGTTAATTAATAGCAGCACCAGATGCGGAGTTTTGGAAGTCAAATCATTTGTTTCAGGGGTTCTGCTGTTGTGTTGCTGCTTTGGAGCCTTTGCTCAAAGAAGATGATGAGAAGTTTGTGTAATCAGAGAATGACTCTTATGTAATAATTGTTGTTCTGAGCCAGGTGACAGCAGGGAAAAGACACCCGGAATAACTTCCAGTGGGAGAAAATAATAATATTTCCCACAATTGCAAAAAAACCCTCAATCCTAAGTATAATATGAATTATCTTATTCTTAGGTGCAAATAATGTGTGATTTTTACACAGTGAGGCTGATGGAGCAGCGCTCACCTTCAGAGATGTGTGCTGGAGCTTCCTGTCCCAGTGCCAGGCAAACTCTGTGCTGTGATTCCACAAATGCTGGTCCCGGCACCCTTTTCACTTCAAACAAGCAAAATAATTCCCCTTTTGAACAAGACTTCTATTTAGATGATTTAAAATTAACAATTCATTTTGTAGCAGAAGGTGTTTGTTAAGACTTTGAGCTCGAACAAGTTTGTAGTGTTGGCTTCTTATGTTTTTATTTAGAATTGGGCTCTGACAACAAATAATATGTGTATTGTATGAGCCACAGTAAATAGATTATAAAAAAACAGTGTGCTTGGCTCACAAGGGGATTTGGAGGAGTTTTATTGCAAGTTTTCTTCTTTAGCATTCACATTTTCAGGGTTTTCCCCACCTCCCTGCCACAGCAGGGCCCGTGCAGGTGAGATTGTCTAAGATTTTAAATATTGATGCCCCCCTTGCAGCTGCATTGCCATTTCCTTCAGAATTAATAGTTGTATGTATTTCCTGGCACATCCCACTTACTGTAATTGCTCGTGTAGTATTTAACTTCACTTGTAGTAAAGTATAAAACTTAATCCCTTGGCATTGAATTAAATCCCTTTTTCCTCCTGACATCAGGCCGTGCCTGTGATTGGTGAAGCACCGGGATAATCTTTGCGGCACTGCTGCCCTCTGATTGGTATGGTCTGCTGAACTATTGACCATATTCATTTTAGCATGGTATGTGCATTAGAAAATCAATGTGGCACAGCAGATGGAAGCTTTTAAACTGATACGACCTCTGTGGCCAAAATGTTTTGTTCTGAGATCTGCGCTGAGCTAAAAGAAAATGTATGAATAGTGGACAGCCTTGGCTTAGGCAAATACTTAGTTTTACGTATTTTTAAAATATTTTTTAATATTTATTTTACTTTATTTTAGTGAGAAGTTACGTTTCAGTGCAGCCCAGAATGAGCAAAGTGGGCATCACTTTCCGTGAGTGGTTTGTGCCAGCCATGGCCAACTGTAGACAAGGATGCTGTGAATTTGCCACTGGGACCCTATCTATTATACTTTCTGTGGTCTGGGTAGAACATCATGCAAGAAAGTCAGAAGTTACTTTGATTTATTGTGAAAGTTCTTTTTCCATTTTGTGAGGCTGTCAAACACAGCTCTGTAGTTTTCCATCAATAATTATTTTAAATCCTAATGGAAACATCTCCATTGTCTGTTTGTAAAAGGTGGAACGAAAAACCAAAAATACCCAGCTGAGCAAGGGCCCAGCTGAAATAGAGACCTGTTCCCTATTCCCGAGGGACTGAGGATATTAACCTCACAAATTGTGTAACTGCAGATGAAATCACTGATTTGAGTAATAAATTACGCGTAGTTTTGAGTGCTGGTATGTGAAACTGGTACGAATTTGAACTCTCCTGTAATTTGTGAAATGGCAGCACACTCAGGGCCTGTGGACAGAAGGAGGCCACTGTCCCTTTTTAAACAGATCGAGGAATGTTATTTAATAAAATAAATTAGGTCAATTGCTGCTCTGCTTAGTAACATAATAAAAATAAACATGAGAAGACATTCTGAAATTGAACTAGTTAATAATATCATCCTATTAGAATTTGCGTTATAACCAAATTAAATTAGTTTAATGGGGAAATGCAATAATATTTTGTAGATTTTTTCCTGTTAAGTTAACTTTGTATATTTTAATGAATACCTTAATTAGGTACCTTTATTGATGCGGACATTTCAGAAATAAAATTTGCTTCTATATTCTCCTTCACACACCAGCATCTATTAAAATAAAAGTACTCCTGGAATGACTAAAGGGCAATTTTGAGAACTTCCTGTGCCTGCTGAAGGAACTCGGATGCGATGGTTCATGGCTTCTGTGGGCTCATAGCTGTACCGCTTAATTGGTGTTAATTAAGGCGATTAGAAGTTCGTTAAGCATATTGCCAGCGGTCTGTTCCTCTGTATATGTGTGTGTGAATACCCTTAAAATAAGATTTAAAACCTTTTGTAGCGGGGTGGTTCAGTCCGTGGTGGCGGGATATTGGATGTGGAATATGGAACGAGTGCAGCCTGTGAAGGGAGAATCGATTGATTGACGGAAAAACAGGAACACGGAAAATCAGCACGAGCGGCCGCGGATGTGGAGATTCGCAGCACGGGGCTCGCGGGCTTTGGCAGCAGCAAACGGGAGCTGGATCCTTTAAACGCCCCTGAAAACCCCGCGAGCTCTCAGGGCAGGCACCTGAAACACAGCACTGAGGGGGTGTGGGGGTAATTCAGCCCTCATGGATGTGTGTAATGTTTAAGGAATTCTGGGAGGCCGCTGAGGGGCAGTGGAATGTTCCAGAAGGCAGCAAAGGTGTCCTACACCTGGCTGAGATGGGGGGGATGGCTGGAAATGAGTCTCAGTTAATGAGCACCCGCTCACATAATTAGCTCAATGCAATGAGATTTTCTTTGCCATTAAAAGAGTTCCTGACCATGAGTTAACGGGAGAATGGAATGCTTTTTGGGGGAGATGGGGTTGTTAAGGGGGTTTGGATTTCAAGAAGACACCTAGCCTTAAAAATCAACATTTTCCAAGCTGATAGGGGAAAAAAAATTGTAAGTGCAGATCCAAATCCTCACAAAGAACGCAGATTGTGGAGTAGTTCTGATTGTGTTCTCTGATGGGAACTTTCCAGGAAGAAATCTTCCCTCAGGGCAACTTTCTTGACAGAGCTTTCTGAATAACCATAATCCTGAGGCATAAGGAGTGCACGAGCACCGAAAAACTGTCGCCTCAATTCCTTCCAAAAGCCCCATAAGGGATTACGCTTCTCCATCTCTGAAATTTAGTAATATATTAACTGTCTTCTGGCCTACTGTGAGGATGATTTTCCTTTGGAGGATAAATACCTATGGAACGAGATAATGCTCATTTCCAGGTGTTTGGCTCGTTTTGAGAACTTTTTATGCTTGCAGAAAGTCAGCACTGAAATTATTTCATGTGGCTTATGAAGTGTTTTCGTCCTTCAAACCTGCAGGAGCTGCCAGGAACCACGTGTGGCCCACATGTGGCTTCTATTTCTGAAAGAGTCACTCAAAATTGGCCCCTAAAGTAGCACCTTTGCGTCCCTGCAGTGTTTGAGGCTGAATTTCGGTGTTGTACCTGTGATTTCCCAGTTCCAGCTGGGGTTTAGATGAGGGAGGTGAAGTGAACAGTGTTGTAGGAATGAGAAAAGGAAGCAAGAAATAGGAATATCTCCTCCAATCCCTTGGAAAACACAGCTTCGTGTTGCAGTGAGCCCCAGCTGCCAACATGAGGTGACATCTAAACTTTTATTACAGAATATCGTTCTATTGCTAGAAAAACTCTTCCGTTATAATCGCAGATTTCAGGACAGTGCTGCAAAAATATTTCACTTGGCATAATTCTCTGTAGTCATGTGAAATTTCTACGTACGAGACACCATCATCCTTTTGCTCAGTTTTTAATTTGCAGTATTGCTGCTTGACACTAAGCTGTTAAACCCGTGCATTGTGAGTTCAGAATAACTTCTTTTATGTGCTGGCACTCGGCTCCAGTTCTTGCCTCGTCCGCTAGCGTTGAATAATGGAAAATAATTAACTTTAAATTAAAAGTGTTGCTTTTTATTACACGACAGTATTAGTTATAATATGGATTTCAAAAGACATTTCTAAGTGCGGGCACAAATCAATTATACATAAAGAATAAATTATGTGGCAGGAAGGGATACTTGTTTGATGAAATGCAGGGCCGTGGCTGCCGGACTTGCGTGGGCTCTGTCCTGGGAGGGAGGGTGCAGCCCAAACCAAAATATAAGAAATTCCTCAGAAACATCAGGAAGGGACTGAGTGTGAAAATTTATGCTAAAATTGCCCTTGTGCACTATTTTTTGAGGCTCAAAGAAGAGCTGATAGTTGCCAGATATGAATTTTAATGTACTTTATAAGAACTGTCTTAAATACATAATTTACAAAATATTTCTTAACTTTGGTACCTTTTTTTTCTTAATTTCTTACTTTTGGTACCTTTTGTTTCATCTATGTTGTTTTTTTTTTTCTCTGTAATTATTTCACTATTTTTAAATTTACAAGCTTCTGATATTTTTTAGGCAACACATTCATTAGAAATGGAAATCTCCAGTGATGGTCACTATAAATTTGATGGTTTCACTAATGATGCCCATAAATGGCAATTAAAGTGTAACGCTGAATGTAAATCACAATTATTGAGGTTGGAAAGCGAAATCTCATACCAAATAGAAGATGATTGATGAACAATGGAAGGGTCATAATTTCCTTCATCACTTTTATTTTCCAAGAGAGAAAACAAAAAGATCAAGTTACTTGATTTATCTTTGGTTTTGTTTTCATTTTTCTCCACTCTTATTTGTTTCTCCTATTTATGAGTGTGCATGATGGAAAAAGGATTTTTTTTGCAGAATTCGTGAACATTTGTGAAAAAAAAGGGGATCCTGTATGGAGATCAATGTCCTTTGTGTAACAGTTATTACAGTGAACGTGTCCTATAGATTCAAATTCTTGTAGATCAGTACAGAAAATTAATAACACGGAGATTTAGAGCGATTTTTATCACGAGAATGAATGCCCATGAAATGTAACATCATTCCGGGTTACACAAGAGGGTTTGTGTAAGCGTAACGCCGAGTACATCTGATTTTTTTATTTTATTTTTCCCCTGCAGCAATCAATATTGCTTCTGCAGCGCCGCTTTTCTGCGCAGATCTGTTGACAAGAAATCCTTTTGTGGTGTTTTCCGTGGCTGTTTCCACTGGAACAGCTCACCTGGTGCCTTTTCAGAGCAGGGCAGGGCAGTGATTTAACAGCAGCGTTTTGACTCCCCGCGAATCTCGTGAGGTGAACCGATGATTAAACTCTCAGGAGCCGCGTCCCACCGCTGCACCTCACACTTGTACTCAGGATATTATTATTTTAAGAGGGAAAAAAAAGACTGGCACAGCTCTAGCCAAAGGTAATTTCATCTCCGAATTATGTAATAACTCAGACAAACAGTATTTTTTTTGCACCGCAGGACCTTTTTTCTGTTCAGCAACAAAAGTTAATTTTCCTTCTTGCTTGGCGTTAAAATAAAGCAGCGACTCTGTGTGAGTCTTTAGTGTTTCTCAGAGTTTGTGAGGTGTTTAGAGGGAATTGGGAAATGCAAAAAAATCTTCCAGGGATATTCCCAAGGGGGAAGCAGCAGAGTTGCTTTGGCCACGGTGACAGTTCTGTGTCAGCTGCAGGGACCAGGGAACGTCGCGGCTCTTCACGCGCTCATGCAAAAAGTGTTCACACTGCGGCTCGAAAGTAATTTCTTCTGAGAAACAGGGGATTCCCCCTTCTCCCAAAATAATAAAATTCAAATAAGGAAAAGACTCCCTGGCCCCCGATTCTGGGCTGCGGCGTTCTCTGAAATCGTTTAAACTTCCCCACTCCAAGGTCAAAGTGGTTATTAAATGCTGTCGGAGCAAAGGTGTTGCTTGGGTGGAGAAACCTTAAAAACAGAAACCCAGGCTATGAAAAACTGGGCCCCGCAGTGTTCTCTGGTAGGAGAAAGTGTTTCGTTCTGTTGTAATGTGCAATAGCACATTGGACATTTCCAGCAGAGACCCTGCATTGGAACAGAATTGGAAACAAACGCAGCAAGTGCTGCCCAGCCCTGGCGTGGAACTGAGTGTTTAAAAGGGATGAGGGACACGGAATCTCACCTTCCTTCAGGCACCAGGGATGCCAGGAAGATGAGAATCCTCCCCAGGGCCATCTGTGCAGTGAATTCCTGCAGGGTGACTTTGGTGTCTGGTGTTAATAAAGTGAATCTCTGAGATTCAGGACAGTGGGGCCTTTTTCTGTCTTCTCAAATGGCACCTGGTTCTCCTTAGAGTTCTGGGGGTTTGTTTATTTGTATGGCCTGGCCAAAGGTGGTTAGGGTTGGAATTTTAGTGCCATCTTTAAAAAAAATTAATTAAAAATTAAATAACTTTCTTCTGGTGGCAGCCAGGAGGCATTTTTCCTATGCTGTGTAGCTGCCTGTTCCAGGAGAGAGAGAATTAGGGAAAGAAGCCTCCAAGAGAATGAGGAACAAGAGGTGGGTTTGTGGAGAGCTGTGAAGGTGTTGGTATGTTCAATATAAAGTCATTTAAGGGGGAAATTGTGCATAGAAAAGCGTGAGGAAAGAAAACTCTGTAGGAAGAACAGGAGGAAGGATGGAAAGGAAAATGTGTGGCACTGGGGTGACACGAACTGGGCTGATGAGGAGGAGCCATTTACCATCGGGGAGATAAATATTGGTCCCAAAGGTGTTTTTTCACCTCTTTATTCCGTGCTTTGTGATTAAGATGCTGATGGAGCGTGGGCAGTGTGGGGAACGCCTGGCACATTTTACCTGGTGATAAAATTCCTGGTGTTCACCAGAATGGTGTTCTGGCCTTGATTATACCCTGTGCTCGTGAAGGGAAGGATCTGTGCTCCCAGGCCTTGTGGATCTGCCATATCGGACAGCAGGATTTAAATAATCAATATTTTAGTTTGAACTGATCTATCCTGGGATCCCTTCTCTCGCTGAGTTCTGTTTCTGCTCATTCCTTTTTCCTTGCATTCCTTTACCAGAACCTTTCCCCAATGGGCACTGGAGGTTGGTGGGAAGGTGCCGTGAGGAGCTGTTTGTTTATTTTTGTTCTCTAAATTACAGCTTCTCGCTTCTGAGGGGAGGAAAGGCTGGGAAGTGACTCGAACCATTTCCCAAGGGTATCCCTGCATCATCCCCGGGAGTCAGTGGGAGTTGGCTGCAGTAATAGGGCAAAGCTGGGAAATGCAGCCTCGCTCTCTGCATAACCCAGCAGCAGCAGAGGTCTGAGCAGCTCGTGCTGAATTGGTAATAACGCCAAAGGAGTGAAAATAGAGTTCCCATCATCTGGAATTGCCATGATACACACGGAATATCATGGACTGAGGTGTCACACAGCCTTCAGCTGCAGGGGTGGCAGAGCTGGGATCTTCACCACATATAACCTGAAAAATATTCTTAAAAACGATAGAAATACAAGTGCTAATTTTAAAAAAAAACCTCCTTCTCTTTCTTCTCTATCAGCAGATCAATATTTACAGCGTGTACAGCTTAAGTAATACATGCAAATTATTCCCTTTTAGCTTTCTTTTCAGAATGTGTGAAACATCTCGAGGCATCATGTGAGAGTAAGAAATTATAGTGGAGCTCAGTAAAATGAATACCTGTTAAAGCAGCACATCCTGCAGGGGATATTGTAGAAGGTGTCAAAAACTCCAACACGAGATCAAATGAGAAGATTGGTGAGGAAGCATTAATCTCATTAGAGCAGGGAGATATTTTTACCATGCAGAAATAGGAAATACCAAGTCTGCTTCAGAGGAGATTCCGCCATCCTTGGATCCAAAACATTGCCCAAGCTTCAAACTATTTCAATGTTTATTTTAGAAGCTGTTTTTGAAATATGTGTCGCAGAATCACGGAATTATTTGGGTTGGAAGGGACCTTAAAAATAATTTTTGTCCCAACTCCCCTGCCCTGGGCAGGGACACCTTCCACAGACCAGGTTTTTCCAAGCCCTGGGTAGCCTGGGTATTACCGAAACCATCCATCAGCCTGCAAGGTTGTATCATTTCAAAAGGTGTTAGTCAACAAATCATAATTTATAAATCAGGATATAGAATTTTTTATTTTTTGTTTTTAGGATGGATGTGTGGTATAATCAGCTAATGCGTTTTTAATTATGATTATCCTTGCCCAAGAATGAAAATGGTTCTGCTTTGCTATCTAAACCACATAAATTAAAACACTTGCTGACACGATTTAATCAACAAAGAGCAAGCAATTTTCCTTGAGTCTGAGCAAAAGACACTGGGAATAGAATGAAGTAGCAGTAGTTTCTCTCAGAAGAATTCTCTGCAGTCAGTGTGATGTTTTTGTCATTTTCCATAAAATGGAGGCAGGGATGCAATGACAGTGGTTGAATCTCCTGAGGAAATCCTGTCAGTCT
This sequence comes from Pomatostomus ruficeps, assembly GCA_013400735.1. Lineage (NCBI taxonomy): Eukaryota > Metazoa > Chordata > Aves > Passeriformes > Timaliidae > Pomatostomus > Pomatostomus ruficeps. Next base: position 55,557 of record VYZT01054993.1, on the reverse strand, counting down.
TTGGAATTCCCATATCCCGGTGGTTTTATAGGGGTACTGAACTCTGCTCCCGACCATTTCTGGAAGAGCTTTTAACTGGATTAAAAGATTCTGATTGCAATGCTCTTAAATTCTTTATCTGGTACTCCCCACGTGATGTTTGTTGGTTAGACAGTTTCCCAGTGGCAAAGGATCCTGCTGTGTCCCTCTCTAAACTGTCCCATCACAGTGAATTCCAGGAATTCAGCCACCAGTTCCTTGTTTTCTCAAAGGGTCTGACACTGCAGAGAACACAGAAGAGGAAAATGTACCAGCTTTATGGATTGCTTTGTTTTAGAGCATATTTTAATTTCCACTGAAGAGCTTTTAGCTTTAGAGTAGCAAGGGAAGGGTTCCCAACACTGAGTATTCAAGTTCTGGTTCTGTGTCTGTTCCTCTCCCCAGCTCACAAGAGGTGTTATTTTATGGATATTGATAAAGATATTGATAAAGATATTGATAAAAATATAGCAATAACTCAATCAGCACAGCTTGGTCTCCTCTTGCTTCATGGCTCTGGTTTCTCTGCACCAAGACGAGTCACCCACCAGTATCATTCAGCTCTTTGTTATAGGATTATTTACCAGAGTTCATTTTCTGTTAATTGTTAATCCAGCTGCAAAGCTCAGCCTTCCCTCCAGCCCTCCAAAACGTGTTTCCCTTTAAGTTTCACCCGGTGCTGAGGCTCTATTTATATTTTCGTTGGCCGGAGTGCCGCTGCCAGCAGAGGTGATGTTTGAAGTTGTGAACACCTGCCTGCTAGGAAATTAGCTGAGCCCATCAACCCATCGCACCCAGGCCAGCGAAGAGCTGTCAGATGGCAGCGATAGAAACTTTACAACAGCAATCAAAATTCTTGTGAAACTGCCCAGAAATGGTTCTGAAGGAGGTGGGAGGAAAAAAAAAAAGAGAGAGAAGGTCATATTAGCAGCAGAGTTGGACAAGAAGCAGCTGTGTCAGCAGAAAGCCCCGAGCGTGGGGTATGAGCAGGCTGAGCTGTAAAATGCAGAGAGAATCAGCTTTTTTGTAATATTTAAATGAGCCTTTTCTCACACCTCCGGTGAAGACAGTATCTCCTGTCTTGTTTATGAGAATTCAATGTTAAACCAATGAAAATACTTAATATTATGCAATATCAGATATGTGCTGCTGTAACCATGTTTGCTTGCGATCCTCCTTTCGCTTCATGTGGAATTTCCTCTGTATCTCTGAATAAGTGGGAGCCTTCAAAGGAAAAATGCAGGAGAAAATGGAATAATGATAATAATAATAATAATAATAATAATAATAATAGCAGATAGGCAGTGTGGTTATGATGAGTAGATCGTTCTTGACAGCAGATTAATTCAAGATAAGTTCTGAAGGCAGAAAGCATTTCTGAGCTTTGGAAAGCCAAGTGCTGTGCTCTGGGTGGGCTCACTTTGTTCTCCTTCCCAGGTCTGCATCAGCCATTGTTCTGCTGCCATCAGGGATGAATATTTTCCCATTTTCTATTCCTGACAGTGGTGAATGGGATATTCCGTAGTTGAAGCCATGGAGGAGGGATGCCAGGGGAGAAGGTGACCAGTTTTGGCTGTACCAAGGGTGCCCTCTGCAGAATGTTGCACTCTGCTGGTTTGCAAATTCCTAATTTTGCTTTTTTTTAATGTAGAAATGCTACAAAATAGCATATTATTGTGTTGTTTAAATACCATTAGATGTTTGTTCATACAGGAAGGAAAGGAAAAAAGGGAAACTATGGAGCTAATATTGGATAAAAATTAACTTTGCACCAAACACAACCGGATTGATTCCAGTTCAGTCCCTCATGGTGACCATGATCGAGAGCTCTGGTCATGGGCAGAATTTCTTCTCTTTCCTCACCCCACGTCCACCAGGCACATCCAAACTGGCACAGGGTGGGTTTCAATATACAAAGTGTTTGCCAATAAATTTGAGATTAATTGAGGGTTTTGCACCCAGGCAATTTCCCTTTCCTCTGGCAGGAGGTGGAGGATTTTGCTTCAAATGCCTTTGAAAAAAAGAAATGAAATTTGTTGGCACAAACATGAATGCAAGAGATCAGATCAGGTACTTATCCACGCAGCTTCCTACCCAGGTGAGGTGGAGGTACAGGATTGTGAAGGAGGAAGGTGAAAAAAATGCTTAAAAACAGGGGCACATACGGTTTGTACTTTTAAACCTGTACAAAGTGCTTTTCCTGCTCCTCCTCTGCGAAGATTTACCTGGTGCTCGATTAGAACCACGCTGTTCTGGCACCGCCTCTGCGCCAGGACAGACAGGAGATGTTATTTGGATAAATTGGGGTTTTTTTCCTTTGACCCAGTGGGTTTTCCAAACCTTTCCTTCATCTGTGAGACAGCAGGACACAGGGAGAATTTTGATTTGTGTTTCTTCACCCCTGGAAGGGGAGACTCTGCGGATCCACGTGCGGATGTTCAGGCATCAGAGAAATCCATCGCCGTCAGTGGCCAGCAAAGAATGAATTTCCTACCAGGAGATTTATTTTCTGTCATTTATAACGAATTGTGACAACTTTTCAGCTCTCTCAAGTAATGAAGCTGGAGATCAATTTTGCTTTCCTCATATTTTTGACAGAACCCAAGGATCTGACCGTTAAAAGCATTCTTTATATGTCTGGTGATTTCTAAAATTTTAAGTAAAACACCATCATTTGCAAAGGCATTTTAGTGCAGTTTAAAACAATTGTAGTGAAAACTGAGAAAAATTACATGGCTGTTGGTGGCAGGACAAAGGAAATATTTTGTGGATTTGGGTGGGTTTTACTTTGTTTTAGCTGTGTCATCCCAGTGCTGGGCCTAGGCTAAAATAATCCCTGTAGGGTTTTTTCAGGGCTTGAGTTCCCCACAGTTCTGTATAGTAGTTGGAGTATAATTGCAGATTTTATGTGCTAAAAATGAAGTAACAAAAATCCTACTCAAGTTAGAGGAGTAATTTATACAAAAGGATTTGAAGTAACCATGGGAATGTCTCCATAGGTCATTGAGTTCAGTATCCAGCCTCTGAAAGAGAGAAATTCCAGGGAAAAGGGAAGACAGGGCAAGCCCAAGATTTATCCACCTGAGAGCAGCCCTCTCACAGCTGATTCCGCCTCACTAACCCTGAACTTCACCTAGTTCCTGTATATAATTCTGTATTTAATTACTTCACGAAGAGCAGAGTTTGGCTTTTTGACCACGCGTGGAGCTGCAGCGTCTGCGGCATCCTCAGCACAGCAGTGCCAGAGGCCCTGTGTGAACAAGCTCCCCTTCTTTTTATCCCTCCCCTTTATTTTAATGATTTTTTGGATCCAAGCAGGTGCTGCCACCTTCTGAATCCTCCTCATTCCGTAGTGAAGGGCAGAGAGCAGCCAGTCCTGCCCACCTCTTCCACCCTGCCGGAGGTTTGCAGGGCCCAGCTCAGCTCACGCCGCCTCCCCGCAGTGTGAGAGCTCCCGGCCTCCCTTTCCTGCCTTTCCCAGGTGATTTCCATGCAGGGAAATCATGGAAAACTCTTCCAACCTCTGCATAATCGCCTTGACAGCTTTTGGGAAGGGCTTCATCCAGGGGATGTGTTCAGGAGATCAGGTTCAGCTATTACTTTATTATTTCTAGTAGAAGTATTTTTTTCTATTTTTTTGGTCACATTTCTTTGCTGTTCTTTAGATCCACTATTTCCACTGGTATTGTTTAAAATTTTCTTCCTACACAAATCTTCAGCAGCACTCGGAGAATTTGAAATGCACAAGGAAAAAAATAAAAAAAGAAGGGTATAAACCACCCTATCATGTTTAGTTATATAAAAGATATTTCTGTTTGCTTCTCTGGTGGGTAACATTATCAGCATTAAGCAGATATGGTAATCAGAGTTGTTTATAGGGAGTTTCAGAGGGTTAAATAGACCATGCAAAAATATTTTATAAGCAGTTCCATTAAAACTCCACTAGAAAAGTCTAATCAATAAACCTCTCCTCCATTCCGCAAGAATTGCCCTTTTTGAAAATGTTGTTTTATGATAAAATAATGTAATAGAACAAAGATTCCCTTTAAGGCTTATCCGAGCTTCCCTTAAACCAATCCCTTAGAAATTTGAGCCCAGATTATCATCGCTACCTCAGGGCCACCTCTGCTGCACTTCTGTGATTAAAAGTCGAACCAAACAAAAACAAGACAATGAAGAACAAGAAAATGATATAAACCAAACAAATTATTTTAGTTGCCAATGGAAAAGGACAGGTGTGATAAACCTGTACACAGGATTTTCACTCCACCTTGTGCCGGGAAGGTTGGGACGACCTCTGATGGTGACAGCTGAGGTTTCCATCTGGCCTTGGCACCTTTCCCGTGTCAGAATCCTAAAATTCCGCCCGCTTCACTTCACACCACGGGCTCAGGCTCAGCCCTGCCCCAGCCTTGCAGCAGCTCCTGGTGAACCTGCACAAACACCAGCCTTTTTCCTGCTTTTAAAAGGACCCTTGGGAAGGAGGAGAATTCTGTAGAGCGGGGAGAATCTGCAGAAGGGCGGGAAACGCCTGCTCTGCCCATGTGGAGCGTGGGTTCCTGTCCTGCTCCACGCTAGAACGTGCCCACGCCAACAACGAGCCGCGTGCGGGGTGCAAGGGAGTTTCGTGTTCAGTCAGGGATCCTGCAAAACGAGGGGTAATTCTCAAAAAGCAGCAACAGGATAGAAATCCGTTCTTAGTCACCCGAACGCCGTTATTTGAGTCGCAGTATTTCCACTGGTTCTTACTAGTGAGAGCATTTGAAATACTCTCATCTCTTCTTTTCTTCACTTGCATCCAGGGCTTCCCAAATGGTTTCACCAGCTCACTTCTCCGGCTGGTGATTTTTCAATGACGATGCGAGACGTTTCTTTTTTGTTATATGGATTTAATTAAGATTCTTTGAAATATAATGCTTGGGGTTTGTGTGTCTGTCTGTTTCAGGGAAATTAAACCACTGTTGCTTGTTCTATCAGTTAGAGGAAATTCAGTTCTTTATTATCAAAATGTGGAATTATCTTTGAAATCTCGTACAACTGTTGCCATTTATTATTCCTACCTGTCTTCTGGTTCTTGAATAATAAAAAAGTGTCTGTACATTTTAAAAGCCACCAATAAGAAATTGGTTTTGCAGGATTTTTATTTCCTTTTTTTACTGGGTTACTGAACTATTTTCCATGCTGGTATTTTCATAATTAACTTTCTTATAATTCACTATTTAATATCAAAAATTATATTTCAGGTAAAAATGACACAAAGTTTATAACTTAGGGTTTCTCTGGCCTTCCAAGAGTGTTGCCTTAAAACCTGCAAGACCCAAAAAGCTGTCAAAATATTAGTTTACAGTCCCTGCTTCCCCAGCAGACCAATACCATTTTAAAGTGAATTTTAAGACATTGAAATTCCAAAGGGAAGAAATACTGAATTTATTCCCTCAGTCCAGGCAGGTTCACAGAAAGGGATGAAGATGAATAATTGTTCCTGAAACTCTCTGAGCTGGAAGGCCATGCGAAGTATTGGCATTATTTTATTAGAATGGAATATTGAGCCTTCACCTGCCCATGACCTATCGCTACCCACTGCTATACGGGCAGGAGAATTTGCTCCGTGTCAGGTTTGGTTGTGCAGGGAATGATTCAGCCCCTTGATTCTTGGAGGATTTTATTCGCTTTCAGGGAATAAAAATAATCCAGAGAATAACAAAGCTGATATTTAAAAAAAAAGCGCTCAGAGGTTCACTTAGTTGACATGATTAATGAATGACAAAACATGAGATGTGGTAATTAAAATATTTTTCTTTTCCCCCAGACTTCGTTAACTACATTTATCTCTCTTAATTTTCAAATTGCTCCAAGCTTGTCGTTGCGTCCCCTTTGGGAGATCAGAAATTTTTGTCAGAAGATTAGAATCTTAGAATTCCTCATTCCCATTTTAGATGGATCTCCGTTTGCTGAACTGAGCAAATCAGACAATTTCCAAGCCTTTATTTACAGCCTGTTTGAAAAGTACTATATTTAAACCATAAACATATAATATTTTTTCGGGTTTTTTTCTTCGGAAGTTAGGTTTTAGGGAAAGAATTGTAGAAAAAGGGTGTCACAAAAGCTGAAACCATTTCTTAGTGGATGAGGGGGTGAGTGTTGTAGGAGAAGTCTTTTATCTCCCACTCCTGAAGCAAAGAAAAGATCACAATCATGATCTGCATCAAAATCTATTCTTGATAACCTGGAAAAGCCCCTTTCCCAGCATTCCTCCTTTCCTGGGCGTGAGTTTTCTAAAACCCCTCTCAGAACACGTTAGAGAGTCAGAAACGCGCTCTACAATGGCGTGATTGGAAGAATTCTGAATAGAAGTGAGGACGGAGGGGAGGAGGAGGTGATTGCTGCGTGGATAAATTGCAGGAGGATTTCAGGGCTAAAAGGAAATGTCACTTTTAGCAGCTTGCTCTGGGTCAGAGGTCTAATGGACCTGTCTTTCTACTCCCCTGACACTCCCGACGTCCTGGTTTTCAAATCCTAATGCGTGTGGGAAAGGAGAGGGCTGGGAGATGCGTCTCAGCTGTCTTTTCTCAAACGTGGACAGGAAAACAAAGGAATTGGAGCAAACTCGCAGGGCTGAGGTGTTCATGCCCCCAGAATTGACACAGTTTATGCTGTGTCCTGCAAACAGGAGGATGGGAACTGTCCCACTGTGACCTGGAGTGGGAGGCGTGGAGGGACCCTTACTCTGAGACAGAGATAAAATGGACATTTGTGGATTGCAGAACTGATTCAAAGATGGATAAAAACTTAATTTCAGGAGCTTTGGAGGTGATGCTCAGTGAGTTTGGGTGTTCAGAGACAGCCCCACTGCTGAAGGAATTTTCTGGAATATTCAACACCTGGGGCAGGGCAGCAGCTCAGCCTCAACGAGGTCACAGAGCTGAGCACTGTCCAAACCTAAACTGCTCAGGGGTTGATTTACCACACCCCTTCCTAAGGAAATGTATCCCACCTCTTCCAGAGCCAAGTCACCAAAATTCCAGTGCCTCACAGTTCCACAGGCGCATCTTGGGACGAACACATTACACTATGAATAATAGCACGGATGTGTGAGACAGTGATTAAAAAATTAAATTGATCTGCGCCTTGAAGCAGCCTGCTCTGCTTTGTGTTTCTAACACGTCAAGATTTTATTTTAATTTTTTTTATTTCCTACTGACACCTCAGGTTATTTTTTATTTTTTTTTTTTTTGCTGGTAATTAACTTGAAAGCTAAATGTCCACCCTAAATATGGATGTGTAATTACTGGGTTAGTTACCTGTTCTGAGCAGATAATTTTTTAATGTCTAAATATAACTGCTACTGTGTATTGACTTTTCTGCATGCCACGTGCGTGTTGTGCATCTCTTCCTTCCACATCCTAAAGTGTCTTTACATTTTTGTTTCATATATTTAATTGATAAAATATCTTGGGGGTGAGTAGAGGTGTATTTCCAGATTTGTGTGTTGAGTGCAACAGCTTCTGATCATTACAAAAATTTATAAAAATTTATTTATTTGCAAGCGTCTTTCTCAACCTTAGTAACTTGGAACAGATACGGTGAATTTGCAATCTCAGTAGCTTGTCTTTCATTCTAGTTTGTTTTGGGTGGTTTTTTTTTTTAATTTTATTTCATTTTTTCCCTTAATTTGGTTGCTGTAGGTTAGAAATACAAAGGTACTTAGTAATATAAAGTGATTAAGGTAGATTAAAGTGCTCTAAGCTGTCAAATGTTCTGGCCCTTAGAGCGAGGACAGGATGTGAAGGTCTTTTAGACCTGAATTCTGTTGAAGAGATGAGTTATGCAAGGGCTGTTGTTGTTTTTTAGGTTAAACAACATTTTTGCGCTGTGGAATAATGGAATTTTAGCCCCCCACATAGAATTTTATTGCCCATCAGCATAACTGTTTAATTTCCGCTCTGCCCTGTGTTCTGTGCTGCAGGCTCTCCAGAATGAGAAAATAAATACCAAATATCAAAATCGATGTAGTAACAATGATCAGAATGTCCTGGGCATTATTTGGTTCATGTTGCTGCTGTTAAAAAATCCGTAATGGTTTTTTTTCCTGTGCAAGCGCGCTGGTGAGCACGTTCTGCTAAACTAAATTATTCAGGACATAATGAAATAAATTCCCCAAATTCTTTTGAGCACTGTTGTGGTAATGGCAGCATTAATAAAGACACTCCCCTGCTGCTTTCTTATGGCCTTTACTCCTCCTTTCCCACTAAACAAATGTGGTTTCCTGTTTTGCTGAGGGTGGCAGTCCTAAAAAACAGCATTTGTGTATCCTTGGTGTGGAGATATCATCTCTGGGAAGAGTTTCCCCCATTTCCACCAAGCTGCCCAACATTTCCATGTGGTGCCTGCTCAAGCATCAGTATTTTAATAATTAAACCATTAATATTAATAATATTAACCATTAATAAGTGCTTAATGAACAGTAAATTCCATTTTTTTCTGTCACAGCACATGGATAAACATGATAATACAGCAACAGTTGAAATTATCAATCTCCAGCTTTAGCACCTTTTATGATTTTTTTGTTACAATTTCACCTGCAGTGTTCAGAGATCTGTGCTGTTTGCTTAGCAAATTAAAGAATCTTTTTCATCGGAATAGTCAGGATTTGAAGGGTTTGGGACCTTGAGAAGAAATCTTCCAATTTTCTTTGCTGTAACAGGAGAATATCATCAACATTTGAGTCTCATGATCATCACAGAATTGCTCTGAGCACTTTGCCAACTTGAGAAATTGGAATTATTTGGGGGGAATCACATGAGGCCTTGACTCAGATCCTGAACAAAACAGGCTGAGCCACGATTGACCAAAATACTTTGATAAATAACCAATGTTCAGCTCATTTCCACTCAGAATAAGAGATTTTTGTCCCTGGACTGGAAGTTCCAGGACTGGCAAACAGCAATTATTAAAGTAAAAAAGGAAAAAAAAATAAAAAATTCAGTGTTTGCCAATATGTGGCCAGAAACTCCCAAGTAAATGTTTATTTTTCATTGTGTAAAATTTCATTTATTCCTTAAGAAAAAAGCAAAGCTTGGGGCTTGATCTGAGCAAACTGAAACGATTCCATTTCAATATTTCCCTTGAAATATATTGAATAAGTATGTGTGCTTACATACATTTCTACCTTCCTGTGCCAATATACAGGGAGAGCTGTAGATACAAACCACTGATTCCAGAGTTAGCTGAGTTTAAAATTCATCAACTTCCTGAATTTTGCGTCTGGCTTGCTGTGTTTTCGGAAATGCAAGGAGAGCGGAAGGTCCCCTGAGCTCCTGTGCCTCGCAAAGCCAAAATACCAAAATTCCCAGCTGCAGAGCTGAGCTTGTGTCTCTGTTATCTGGGGCGGGTTGGTAACTCTGCCTTTGCACCTTCCCATTCCCGACTCTCTTTTGTCACTTCATCTTTCCTTTCACTCCACGCCAGGAGATTATAACTGCTGATGGAATTTATTGACTCGCTGCAGCCTCCAAGTTGAGCAAGTCCCTTCCAGAGATAAATCAGGAGGAAGAGGTGTTCCTCTGGATGAATTAGCATCGACGCTTTGCCATAACTTAGAGCTCCCTGCGCGCCTTTGGGCCGCTGCTGTCGGGAGCAGGGCGGCTGGAATGACCTTGACAGCACCAGGAGAAGGATTCCGTGTTCCCCCCGCCTCCAAACACAGATGTGCATTAAATAACACAGCCACACAGCAGGCAGGTAAATCTTGTTTATTGGTTACCACTGTTCTTTCCCCCACTTAAATCTTCCGGAGGCGTTAGACACGAAGTTGGTCTTTGCATTCGTATTTTTCTGAGTTACAGCTGATTAGGAGAGGATAAAGAACCTCACCTCTGTGAAGCAGAACATTATTTTTATTCATTATTTGCTTTGATTGATGGAGGCACAGAAAGGCACCCGTTATTTACTCAGAGCCTCCTTGGCAGTGTTTAAAGCTGCGAGGCAGCGTGGTCTGGAGTGACAAGAAAGAAACCCAGGGAGCCTGCACGTCCCACAGGGCCCACTGAGCTCTGCCCAGTGAAATCCTGCTCAAGGAGAGCAGCAGGGTCTTCCCAAATGCCCTCTGGAAACGTGGGCTTGTAAAGATTATCCCGGAGGTCACGGATCTGCTGTTAATTTGTGCCCAGCTAACGAGCCTGGCTGTGATTCCTGGGGGCCAGGATTCCTCCTGCACCCCGGGTAGAGGCTCACGGAGTCACAGAGAGAGACACAACACCCAGGAAAACAGTGACTGCCCAGGGACCTGTCCCCTTTAACAAACATTTCCATTTCCAGAGGAAGAGAGTGCAGAGAAGAGAATAAGAGGAAATTCTTAGATTTAAAACTGACAGTTTTTGAATCAAATGCTGAAATAGTAGAAAAGCATTTTTTTATTTCCCACATGTTCCCTTCCCGCTTGGATATGTGAGTTTTTGGGACCAAGAACAAGATCTAAGAGACATGAGTGAGGTTTGCTGGTATGTTGGGATGTCTGTATGGGAAACACTAAAGGAAAAATCCTTAAAGCAGGAATTGCTTCCCAGCTTGGAGCCTTAGATTTTGTTCACTGGTTCTGGGTAATACCTGGGTTTTCTGTCAGGCTCCTGACAGTGTTCATGATTTGGGGGAGCATTTGAAGATTAATGAGTAACTGCTGCTTGAACTTCCTCTCTGTGAAGAAATAACTGAGTTGTTGCTTCTGTCTGTGATCTTCTGGGGTCTGTCCCTCTTTCTGTCCCCTTCTGCTTCGCTGGAATTTTGCATTAGTTAGAGGAGGGAAGAGGGACCAGAGCAGGGTCAAGGTTTGGTTGGTGAAGAAAAGGCAGGTGAGGTCTGTGAGGTAGAAGGGAGGATGAGCTTTTTGGAATTTGTGTATGGCCACCCCAAACACCTCCGGACCGCAGGGGTGGCACAAACCCAGGGATTGGGAGCAGGAGGATGCCCAGGCTCTGTCCTGGCGTGGGAGACTCTGCATGGTGCCCTCCTGCAGCCCCAGCTGGCCCCGAGCTGCGCGTGCTCGCTCCCCTGCCCGAGAGCAGGAAGCCCAGCTCACAATTAAAGCTATTTTGGGCCTCCCAGATGGTGCCTTAGCTGAACCCTGTTACCTCACGGCTCTGGAGGAAGGTGTGACGGGCTGGCGAGGATATTCACGTGTCCCACACGCAGTGCGTTTCCACAAACCACGAGTACCTTAAATACCCTCATCCTCTGGGGATAAAGAAAGGATTTTGTTGGGTTTTTTTTGTTTTGTTGCCATCTGTAAAACCTTGAGATGCTGGCTGTGACCCGCTGCTACTGCAAAAAGAGAAAATGCCTTGATGAAAGGGTTGCTTCACCATTAAACAGAAGGAAGGAAATGCACTGGCTTCTCATTCTGAGCACATTATGCTGCACAGCGCTCTAACATTTGTAGTCTTTTCCATCGCGCTGCATTTATCACATCTGAGGTGTGGCTTTAAAGGCCCCTCTGGAGAAAATGCAATTTGTTCTCTGCTGCCTGCACATCCCGCTAAACACTCATTATTTATCGAATTCTATAGGGTCTTCCTACACAAACACTATCGATCTCTCATTATGGAGTGCCAGCGCTTTGATTCATGATCTGAGCTGGAAATGTCTCAAATTAGGAGATGATCCCCCCATTATAAAGCTGCCATCTGTACGTGGTGGCGGACTGGAAGATCATCAAAGAAAGTTTATGCTGGTAAAGGCTGCTGCCTGAAATGTTTTAATCAGGAAAAGCGAAGGACTTGTGTTTTCTATTTTTGTAGGAATACAAATTTCTGGTGCGGTTGTTAGCGCTGATACGGTCAAAACTGACGCTGGTTATTTATAGAAAGTTTTAAAGGAAGAAGAAAGCTGCCAGGCTTCACTGAGTGTCTTCATTTGTGTTCTCAGTTTGGTTTAACTCGCTTGAAATTTGTCACTGAAACTTTTTGAAGGGAACGAAACACTGAGCAAAATGGCATTTTGAATAGAAAATGGCCGATCACCCTGAAATTTTGGATTTTTTCCTGAGAAACCCGAAGCAGACGCTTTGGGATGGGGACGTTGGAACAGTAGATCAGTTTTAACTGAATTGTTTTCAGTCTAATTAGGAAAAAAAACCCCCACAAACTCAAGGTGAGGCTGTGAATGAGGATGGAAATGTGAGAGAAAAGTTTTCTAATTGCTGTTGGTCAGTTCTGTGATGGGATCTTGGATTCTGGGAATTTCTGCAGAATTTCTCAGCATGGGGAACTCACATTTTCCCATACTCACACAGGAAAATGTTTGATTTTGTGATCTGAGATTCACAAAATGGCTCTGCCCAAAGGGACCCTGCAGTCCCTACGATGATGGTCACAGAGTTGCTTAACTTTTTATAATTCTACTTTTTAAGTTTCCTGCAGTATTTGGAGCTGTCTATGCTGGGTAGAATCTGATCTGTTTGGTGCTGGGTGTTTATTTGTGTGGGTCTGGATTTTCCCCTACATTATAGCAGAGAGCTTCTGCTGCATTTTTATGTGCTTTCATGCATTAATATGATTTTTTTTTCCTGTCCTTATTAAAAAAAAAAAAAAGAAAATAAATGACTTTCTGCCATTTAATCAAGGGGAAGGAAAAAAATGAGGGAATGTGCAGATCTTGGAAAGGTCAGTGATCCCTCTGTGTAAAAAGTGATATTTCTGCTGTAACTCGGCCTCTCTGTGGAGCAGCAAGGTGAGGATCATTTTATCCTCCTCAATATTCCCCATTTTAGTGGGCTTCTCGCTGCTAGAGAATTATTCCTCCTCTGGAAGAGTTGGAGTGGAGAAAAGTTTGTGTTTGGTGCTGTGGAAGAAAAGTCAGTGATCTCACTGCCAGCAGTGTCCGAGCTGGGGAAGGTCGATCTGCACACGATTATTGCAAATTTACACCAATTAATGAGGCAAAGATTAATTTTCTACGCCACCTCTGATGGATTATGTGCCTTTTTTTAGCTATGTAGCCTTCTTTCTAAAAATGTTTTGTTCAAATGCAGTTAATAGGTTCAAAATATTTAGTATCAATTGGATTATCCCTGCTTTGCTATCCTCGTCCTGGCTTTTGCAATAAAGTGGTGCATAAGCCCAAATTAGCAATGGTTGTTATTAATTCTCTCTTTAAATCCCTTGGCATCCTGTCTGGCCCCATTTAATAAAAGCTGCAATACTTGAACAGTAAATATTGTGTAAAAGTTTCATATTTGAAATGAATTTCCCTCAGGCAAATAACAGAAGTAAGATGATATTTTGCGGCGTTGTATATTAAAATAAATATACAGCTAGTTAGAATGGGAACATCTCCTTGGAAGAAAAGCCAAGGAATGTGAAACAGAGCTTTAATTCGATTAAACTTTGTGTGTTTTGAAATACATAACATTTACCAATGTTTATCTATCCCACTTTCCATTCAGAGGAGGCGAGCTGCATCTGCCTCAGAGTCGTATTTATAATTTAGTATTGAACTTTCAGAACGGAGCTCACCAATCCTTATCTGTTTATGTGGATTCTATTTCAAGGGCCTCGTGTATCCTGCACAGCAAAGCCGTGGAGAGATGGGGGGAAAGTGAATATCTGATTTCCAGAAAACTCCAGTTGCTCTATGCTTTGTTGTGCTCTCCTCTGAAAATTGTGTTTAATTTCTTAAACCCACTGGAGGAATAACTCAGCGAAAATAATCACCTGTGTGAAAAGAGTGAGTGCATTTTGATTGACTCTGCCCTTCACACACGTGAAAACTTTGGTTCCTTTCGATGCTGTATTTAAAAATCACCTCCGGAGAATGAAAGTTGCCACGCACGGAGCAATCCAAAATTTGGGAGAGAAACGAGCCTGGGAAGGAAATCTCTGGCCTGCTCACAGTCACACTGAACAGGTTCCAGTTGCACTTCACGAGCAGTTTTATAATCTTTTCAATTACGAGAGACTGGCCAAAAATCCCGGATAAATTCTTTGGAAATACCTGCGTGGCAGAAATAGTTTGCATTCAAATCCTTCACAAGCCTGGACATAATTATTAACAAATAACTGTTAGAGATCCTGCTTCTGTTGCACAGTTAGAAACTCCCTCTGGAATTAAAGGTTATTCACTCTCAGCAATACTTTGTCAGGCTGTGTGGATCTTCAAGATGTATTTTTGGGCAGAGATTTTAATAAAAATTCAGAATAATTCTAAGTATTTCAAAGACATGAACATAAATTACCATAAAATTTTGCTTTAACCTGAGCTATTAAGATTTTGTTGGCAACAGGGCTTGCTTCTCCTCCACATCTCTCCATCTCCATGATGTGCACCTGAAGCCATTCCAGCAAAGTAAAAAAATAAATATTTCTGGACAATGGACAGGCACCTGATAGATCACAAACTTTGTGACTGAAAGTTGCTTATAGGGATGGCAAATTTTAATTACTTCAGTGAAGTATGATGAGCTTTACACTAAATTTACTTGATATTGCCATTTATAACTCACTTTTTTACTTATTTATGAAGGTAAAATCATTCAAACATAATTCATGATGTGTAAGCATTTTCTTATACAAACAAATCCCAAATATTAGAATCTCATTCAGATTTTTGAATGTTACTAGGGAAAAAAACAAAACAAAACAAACCAAACAAACCAAAAAAAAAAACCAACCAAAAAAGCCAACAACCAAACAAGCAAAAAACCCAAAAAAAACCCCAAAAAAGGATTTCTTTTTTTTAAACAGAACCTAGTAAGTTAGCTCACTGCTGAAAAATCCAGCATGAAAATACCGTGGAACTAGGGACTGGCTATCAGTTCTTGCTATCTGAACTTGTAATTACACACGGACTCTGCATGAAACTCTACGTAATTTATCTTTATCTATTTTGTGCACTAATTTCCTGGTTAAACCACTCCTGTAATTGGTAGTCCCTGATCCTACAGAGATATTGCTCCCCTGCCTCCAGAGCGTGACCCTGCCGTGGTTTGGGGCAGGGAACTGCGCACCCTGTCCCGGTTCCTCACTGCTGGGAGAGGTTTGGGCAATGCCTGGGGGCACAGGAGGTTCTGCAGGAGGTTTTGGGGCAAAAGGGATCTCTCAGCCCTGCCCAGCTGAGGGCTGGCTGCCCATGGCCCCGTTATTGGGATTAAAGTCTCTCCCCTGCCTGTTATTTTCTCCCTGAGCTCCCTCCGCAGTGCGGTTGGAGCGAGCACTGCCAGGACAAACCTTTTGTCACCCCTGGAATCCCAGCCTGGAATCCTCAGCTCCTGGCAGAGCTGCAGGGGTATTTTTATTTTTTGTGGAGTTCATTCCTTTTCCCATTTTAGCCACTGGAGTCACAGGTGGATGGGGAGCAGATGAGTTGGGTTTGTGACTTTGTTCCCTTTTCCCGTCAGCCCGCGTGTGCTGTCCCCTTACACTGGAGGAGCAGCAGTGTTAGAAGGAGAAAATATTTCCTCTGCTGCATCATTTCCTCTGGAAGGGACAAATTTCCACAGGAGGGATCTCCACCTCACGTCCATAGCTATAAATGTCATTTAGGAAGGTGAGCACAGTTGGCCCCACTCTCACTGATTGCCCTGGCTTGTATCAAAGGCAATAAAAAATCCTACTGAAAAAAGAAACTTCTCTCATTCTGCATTTTCTATTCATTGAGGCTGAGAGGTCTTTTTCAGTAATAATTTCTTGAGCGTTCAGTAAGAGAAAACAAAGAGCTTTCCCCTCGTTTCTCAAGGCTGGAGGGAAGAGAAGTTAAACTTGACCCCAGATGACCCTTGGTGAGTTCAGTAAACACAGAAGATGATTAAAATGCTCTAAATGAACATGTGCCCGGCTTTGTTTACTGATTGCTCTGAGGAGATAAAACAGCTTTCACTCCGAAACACACGTCACACGGAGTGCGTGTGCTGGGGAGAAGTGTTATCTAGAAAGTGCCATTCTCCCTGCACTAGCAGAGGCTTTACAAGTCAGAAATTCAATTTCTCCGGGATTTTTTTTCCTGTCTCTTTGTTTTAAAGAAAACTATTGGCAAATACGCACAGGGAAACCAGAAAATGAGCCAGATTTCTTCTTATATTCATTAAATTTCCTTCCTTTTAAAGCAAAACTTTGGGCATGTACTTGAAAATTGCAGTTTTTAATGAAGAGATGAGGTTACACTCGGCTGGGTGGTATCTAATGAGATAAAAGCAGGAGCAGAAAGCTTCTGTCTTTCAGTCCCGTTGTTTTACCCTTATTATTTTATTACTTTATCCACCCCATCTCTGTGTGCTCAGCAGAGCTCTGGATTTTGGGGTGCACGTGCAGAATGTGCAGGAACTGGAGTATTAATCAGCTCGGTGCTGATCAGCTTTGCTGATTTATGAACAAGAGCTGAGACCTCCATCCAAATTCCTGATTTATCGACTGGATTTATCCTCATGGAGCTGCGTCACGGTTGTGTCAGTGTCAGGATTGTAAACTCCTGTTTTAGAGATTTACAGCTCACTATTAAAAATTGCTCTGATTGAAGCTCTTTTCTCAATTGCTCAGCCAAGTTTGCAGGCCTGAGAAAGGCAGAAGAAGAGTGGCTTTATGTGGGTCTGATTCTGACATTAAGAATATTTTGAGTTTAAAAGGTTGAGTTTAAAATGTTAACATTTGATGTAGCAGAAGTTTTCCTGCCTCTGCTGCTGTTTCTCCGGAGAGCCGGTGATTAGCCGAGCCCAGAGTCCAGCGAGTGATTTTTATTCATGACCGTCTTCATGAATTCTCCACAAACGCAGCCCTAATCAAACCCGAGAAGTGCTTAATTTGCACAAAAAGCCGCACAGGCGCTATCTCGCCCTGCCAAACATTTGTTTCTGCATTGAGCCCATCTCAGGTTATTCCGTGGCCCTGCAGAATTCCAGCTGCGCTCTGGGAGTTCCAGAGGCCGCTCGGAGGGGATGGCACTGGGCAGGCACTGCGCTGGGTGCTCCTTCCAACCCTTTATAAAAAATCTTGGGACAGCAGGCAGCAGCAAATGCAACCCTGTATAAAAATTGTTATGGGGGCAGCTGGCTTTATATTTTATCTCTGTGTGCCTGTAAATCTGGCAATTAATTGTGATTAATCATTAATATATAGAATATATAATATTATATTAATAGTAGAATATAATAATAGAATAATATTAATGTACAATAACTATAATATATTAAAATTATTATATATAATATATAATATAATTATATTACAATTATTATAATTATAGCATATATATTATAATTGTAATACATAATATATATGTAATATATTATTATCTCTATATATCATGATATATATATATAATAATATATTCTAATATATTAATATTAGAAATATAATCCTAGGTACTGGTAGGGAGAGAACAGACTGTGCGGCCAAAGTGATGAAAAAAGTTTGCAGTGCTGTTTGGGGAGAAAAAAACCCCAAACAAACAAAAAACCCAAACCAAAACAACAAAAAACCAACCAACCAACCAACCAAAAATCCAAACAAGCAAACAAAACCCCAAACAAACAAACAAAAAATCAACAAAAATGAACAAAAAAAATCCCACAAAAGCCCACAAAAAACCCCCGTAACCACCAAATCCTAACCATTCCTTCTGCTCCTGCTTTCTCCCCCAGAGTAATTGTGAGAAAGTGGTAAAAGTACATGAGAATATATTGAAATATCTCTCAGAAAATGCGTGACCTCCCTCGTTAATTTGCCCTGGTGGCCTGGCAAGGGCACAGATGGGGCTGAGCCATTTGAGGGTTTAATGTCCTGCATTTAAAAGAGCTTTAATCACGTTTGTTGTTTGCTTCTGTACCTCGCCAAAAAGCTTGAGAAACAACTGTAGGAACTGGTCTTCTTCTCATTAATTTTATTTCTTTTTTTATCATATTCAGCTGGCGAGGGAGTTGAATTATTCTGTTAGCTTTTGAGGGGAGGCAGCTCCTGAACTGGAGATGCAAACAGGAGAATACATTAAAATAATGATCAGTGGTGAGTTTGGCAGGCCCGCCGGCTGGAGGCAGCGGGGCCAGCGGATTGCTTCAGGTACCATGAATAAACCGAAAACACGTTTGTTCTTGGCAGCCCAGGCAGGGAGCTGCTGCCACCGTGCCATGGGAGCGTCAGGAAAATGACAATTTTGCCGTGTAAATCGTTAACCTGGTAAAACGAATTAAGGGATTGAAACGTGTTGGGAGAACTTCTGCTCAACTCTCAAAAAAAAAGGAAAATGCCCCAAAAGAATCTCAGATGTTAGGAGGGATCAGGAAATTAATTTTTGGTTTTTCTGTTTTTCTGGTTTTTTGTTTTGTTTTTTTTTGTTTTGTTTTGTTTTGTTTTGTTTTTTTAATTTGTGATAGACTTTTGGAATTAAAAGCTTGATGCAGTATCAGAGATATTTTATTTGTTTTGTTTTTTAAATCCCAAACTGTTTTGATTTCTTGAAACAATTTTTAGAAGCTGTTGGCTCTCCTTTCAAACCCCAGCACAGAAATGGTGTTGATACCATGGGAGTGACACAGGAAATCCTCCTGAGGGGTTGGTGTTGGCACTTGGCTGATTTCTTGTGGGTAGGAGTGGACGTGGCTGCTTTTGCATCTCAGTAATTAAAGGCCACAATCATTGGGCTTGGATGACAGGCAGGAAAAAGGGAAAATTTTCAAATTGTTGCCACTGCAATTCCTTCAGCTCTGGGAGTGTTGATGTCCACTCTTGTGGGATGCTGCTGCTGTGTGGAAAAGTGAGCTGGAGTTTCTTCCACCCGTGGAGCACATCTGGTTCCAGCAAGCTCACTCGCTGCTTTGCTGTTAATTACTCGGTAAATAATGAACTCTTTGTGGACCGTCAGTCTTAGATAGAAGGCAATTAACACCATTTCTTAATAAGCTCATCAGAGTTCGCCAAGAGAGAGTTCCTGGTTCTCCTCTGTCAGAGAGGCCGGGTCAGCAGCCAAGTTCATGCCAAGCCAAGGTCCAACAGCAAAATTTCTTCATTTTATCCTTAGAAAACAATTCCATTCCCTCAGAATTCCTTGTTCTCCGTGGGAATTTTTGCTATTTTCCATCGCCCAGCCAGAACCCGAATTTGACCTTTCTGGTCATTTTTGTGGGGGTTTAATGTCACTCTCTGAGTGAGCCCAATAAACAGGGCTGGGTGCCAGGGCTGGTTGGATGGTGCAGACGTGGCACGCTGGAAAATGAGTGCTGTGATTGCCAGAGCCAGCCAGGGAGACCGGGATGGTTATTGCCACATGCAGGGAGATCAGTGCAGAGAGGCATTTTGCATCTCATTCTTTATTTAGATTAATCACAGTGGGCTTGGTGGAATCCCGGTCTGTGCCGTGGAATTGTCTTTCTCTGTGTCAAACCACTTGAAAATGTGAGGGTTTGGGAATCTCTTCATTTCATGATTTACACAGATCTCATTTGGGATCCTGAGCAGGGTTTCCAGCAGCTTTGCCCAGAGTTTCTCCCAGCCTGAGGGAAATGTAACCATCCCTTTCCAGAGGCACTCTCTGAAAGATTGATTGCTGTGCTCAAAGCAATACCACTCGTGGAATGGATAAAGCTCACAAATTCAGGCTTTTCTCCTTCTATTTTAGTGATGGAAAATACTCCTCTTTAATGTTTATAGTGGAGGTCACAAAAACGACAGATATAATAAAGTCTATTAATAAAGAATCAAATCTGCAGCAACTCTTTGACATCCATTTTTGATTTGATCTCCGTATTGTAATGAAGTACCTGCTTGGGTTATGTCAACCAATTAAAACTGAGATTGTGTCCGACTTTGAACCCATTTGTCAGTGACACCAAAATTCTTTTTTTTATTTTAATCAAAAGAAAGTCACATCCGTGGAAAGGTGAGTTCGAAGAATATTCTATAACCATATAAAAGTAAATCATTATTCTGTTCTATTCTTGACTTTCCACTTCGTTCCATCAGGTTTTTTGATTCCTTTTGCACTTCCCACAGTCCCTGAACACGCAGATGGCAGAGGTACTGGAAAAGGAGAGTTTAATCAACTGCTCTATTAGAAGTTGGAGTTAATTGTCAAAGGATACCTAATTTAAGCTTTCTCATTATCATTTTGCTCCGTGCTTTATGAGTTTGCAATAACAGGGTTGGTGAAATAGTGCTGGAAAGCCAATATTCCCCCCCCCAATCCAACTGTTAATAAAAAACCTCCTTAAAGGACAGTAATCCATTGTAAATGGATTGTAGATTGTAATTGGTTATTTGAAAAAATCCACTACAAATGAAATTTGGTTGTAGGTTTTTAATACTTTGTGATGTTTATTCCGCTAATCACACGGTGCCACTAATCGGAGTGATTTTAGATTTGATAATAAATTGGTAATCCCATAGCAGACTGTGTTTGATAAGATATCTCTGCCAGTATATGAAAGGGATTATTTTCCTTAAACACAAATCTTTGGAATCACAAGATGAGCTGTCTGTAGAAGAAGCCAGGATTTTGAGTTTCTCAGCTGTTGATGGTGGTTCCCCAGGGGAAAAACACGGGAAAACTCTAGATTTATTATTTTTTTAAAAATAATTTTAATTTTATAGCTGTCAGTTCAGGCCAAAATTTTCCCTTCGCTGTTTGGTGGGAATAATTTTTCAATTTTCACATTCTTGCATTTATAGTTTTTGCACCTACTTTGTAATCAACAATTCCCAGCTAAATCTGGATTTTATTAAAGCAGAGAAATTGCCTTTTGCCATTTATGAAAAGTTCCTGCACAAAACATAAACCCGGAAAACTTGAACATCGCCGGTACAGTTTTGTCGTGAACGTACAAAACATCTGTAGGTTTGTAAGGCACAGTGAGTTACACGAACCGATTTTTCTTGTAAGAACCCTTCTTTGTAAGGAAATTTGGTGCAGCTTTGTACCATTTGAGAGGAGTTGTCATGGAAATGCAAAGCTCAGTGATGTTTCTCAATAGCGCTGATTGGCTCGGAAAAAATATTTTGACACCGTGTTATTTTCAACTTGAAAACTTGGTTAAAAAACATCTTCACGTTGTTGTGTAAAGTCAAGAGCGTGAGGCAGGAGAGGCAGCCTAGCGCAGCTGTCAGGATAAAATATTGCCTTACCAGGAGTTGTAAACTGGATTATTGTTGCTATGGCATCAGGTAACAGGAAACCCCTCCACGACTGCTGGAGTTGTTCAGCAAAGCAACGGCGCTGGTTTGTTTTGATTGAAGAATTGTTTTACAAATGTCCCATTTTTTTATATCCAGAATTCCTCCTTGTGTCACTCCTCTACGCGCTACGTTAGAATAAAGGTGATTTTTTCAATTCAGGTTTATTTAACCAACAATTCCAATGTGATCCATCGCTTTATTTTACTACAGTAAAGAGTAGGAATGAGAAAATAACTGAATTTCACCTCTTTCCTGTCCAAACACAGTGTAATGTGTTTGTCTTGCTGTTTCTGCTTACTTGGAATATTCTGAGTTGGAAGGGACCCCCAAGGATCATCCAAGTCCGGCTCCTGGCCTGAAGGTCTTCACAGCTCTCCCCCACTTCGTCCCCCAGTGCTTTGCACTTGATGTAAATGACTGGAATTCCACTGACCCAATAAAATCATTTTGAATTAAAGTAGGTGGAAACTGTGCTGAAATTCATAGACCTTGACTTTTTTCTGTGGCCTGTTGAAGCCCAGGCACTTACTGCATTTTTTTTTATTATTTTTATAAATGCAGTGTAAATATCTGGAAATTGGTAGGAGCTCAAACTCCCATGTTGTCTGCAGAGAAGGGAGGCAGAACATCTCCCATTCTGACCCCAAAGGCTTTAATCATCAGGCTAAAAGCAGTAGGACACAAGTTGGCCATGATTTGTTTGATTCTGAGGTTTTGAAGCAGTAATTTGGTAATGGGGAGTTTTCTCTAATAAATGGGGCAGTGTTGTTCCTGTCCTGCAGGCGGGAGGGCTCAGAGCAGGATTCAGGGATGGTTTTTGGCAGAGCTGGCACAGGACACACGAGGTGTGAAGGCTCAGAAGGCCCGGCCCCTGAGGAGAGCTGACATTCCAGACCAGAACATACAGAAAATCTTGTTTATATTCCATACAGGAACACCAACCCCAAACCCACTCCTCAAAGTCTTGTCCCTCTCAGTTGAAGGAAGGTGTCCCAGCCCCATGGAGTGGAATCAGTTCCTCTGTGTGGAAGGTGCCCCTTTGAGGCCCATTTTACAACAGTGACATTCCAAAAGGTGTTCAGGCCTTCTCTGGATCCTTTGAGAGGTGCAGGACAGGGCAGATGTATTTTTGTAGTACGAGGAAATGTGTTTTTAGATGCAAAGGCCTTTGCTCTGTAGTGTATTGGCTGTGGGAGAAAAGGGAAATATTTGATATAACTCAGTGTTTTCACAATATCTGGTTATCCATAGGAATCCCTTCACCCCTTCAGCTGTGATTTCCCGAGCAGAGGAGGAAGGAGCAGTGTTTGGGGGTGTTTCACTACTTGTAAAACTGAAATTCTCGACCTCTCCTGGCTGCCCCAGCCTGGCTGGAGTTGGCTGAGGTTGCCTCATCTGGTGTGGAAATGCTGCTTTTAACCCTGCAATTCTTCACCTGCACCTCACCTGTGACAGATTATTCATGTCCCGCCTTGTACAGTAAAATACTGCCAGGTTGGGAACCTCTGTTCCTTCAGATCGTGTCCTTTGAGGTTTTCTTCTGATCTTGGTGTGATTTCTGCCATGCTGTGATGTAGAATTAGGAGACTAACGGCTTTGGAACGAAGCTTTTGCCTTGCTCTTAAATTTGCACAATGAAGAAGCAGAAGAAATGCAGAAGGTTACATAGAAGCTCGAAGTAGTAGCATAATAATATATTTTTTATTATTATAATACAGTATTCTTATGTGTTAAAGGTAAAAAAAGCAGTATTGAGTCGAGTTAGAAATATGAGGAAAGTTGTCTAGGAATGAATAAAAAAGAAATCTTTGATCATTTTTGCCTGGCAAACTTCAGCTGCGCTTTAGTACATCTGGATTTCAATTCATCCCTCATACGAGCCGCTGAAAATAGATTTCATTTTAGGCCTGTGTACCAGCTCACATCAGGACTGTCTCACGAGTAAACTTTGAGCATTACAAAAGATTGTCTGTAATGGATTGCAGTGTCTCTGGCTTCAGCCTCAGTGACTTTTTGCAGTGAAGTAGCAGCGATGAATATATGTATGGAAAATACAGTCGGGGGGAGGAAAATATTCCAGATACACCAAAGAAACTCCACACAGCACAGCCCAGATGAAGATCTGCAGCTCAGGCTTCACCAGCAATGCTCTTGTCTCGTCTCTGACATCCCAAGTTGTCCTTTTTGTATTTATTTTTCGTGTGTAGAATGTTTGACTGGCCAAAGAAATATCAAATATGCCCTTTATTTACGTACTATAGGATAATACAAAGAAATTTCATGAGAACTTCTGTGTTTTCCAATATTTGAAAGGGACCAGACTTCACTGGGTGGGAGGCCCTGGCACAGGGTGCCCAGAGAAGCCGTGGCTGCCCCTGGATCCCTGGCAGTGCCCAAGGCCGGGCTGGATGGGGTTTGGATCAATTTTGGATAAAAAAATGTGTCCCTGCCATGGCAGGAGTGGAATGAGATGAATTTCAAGTCCCTTCCAACCCATTTTGTGATTCTACCTATAAAATTAACACACCTCTTTGTGATTTTAATAATGAAAAATGTTTGGATGAATAAATATTTTTATTTTTTTTCTAGAGTTTCAGAGCATGAAAACAAAACCAAGGCATTTTGTGAAGCGATTAACTAAAAAAATTTCTTAAGGCGTTTTTGTCCTGAATATCGTGGTTATAATATTAATATTTGGTTGCAATTTTTTAGCAGTTTTATGTGGCACTGTTCCAGCTGTTAATCACCCCTTACCATAAAATGTATTAGCGAAATAAAGTCTGCCACCATGGCGAGTTTGGGTCAATATTGTCTGGTAAAACCCATGCTTCATAGTTGGGACTGATTATTTAAGGGATTGAATTTGATTTTTCTATATTATTCATGTAATTAATGGAGTGAGAACTTTCACCATCTAAAATTTTGACCCGGTTGAGGAGGGGGAGGATTTTTCTCTCACAACCACTGCAAAGATTTCAGCATTGAGAATTGAAAGCACAGAAAATTTCTGAAGTTTGGCTCAAGTTACAGAATGTACGTATTTTTCCAAAGTTTCATCCTGTAGAGTCTCAACTGCCAGTCCTGCCAGTCCCTGATGTCATTATGGCAAACTGCAGAGACAAAAGTAATTTTTTCCTGCTCCTCTGTATTTGACTTAATTCCCTCTCTCACTATTTTTTTGTGATTAAGGCTCAGCAATTAAAATTTACAACCGTGGCTTTCTGTGAGGTTTCCTATTCCCATGAACTAAAGAGAAAGAAAGGGAAAAAAAAAAGTGAAATTCTCATCATAAAAATGAGCAATAAGAGCGTAATTAGCGCTTGGTGCCATAACTGCCAGGCCCATTAGAAGTGCTCTTGATGGCGTTGTGTTATTGCTTTGTACACAGAAAAGCTGCAGGACCAAGCCAATAAGCTGAATTAATGGTTCTGCAGGAGCTCCTCGAGCTTCACCCTGTGTCAGGCAGGGTTTTTGGGGTGTTTTTGGCAGGTAATGATGATTTCCCTGAGCTTTAGGTGCAGCTTTATCAGCCTGGGCGCTCCCTCCTTCCCCTGCTGTTTTTGGTACTTAACGTGGTTTTATTTTATCCCTTGGGAATGTGCTCTGTGTCCATCCCTGAGGAATATCAGAACATTTGGGGTGTTGAAGCCCCATCATTTAATCTGGAGCCACATCAAAAATAAAAATGGGCTCAGACTGAGCACTGAGGTGAGATCCCCCATTGCATACAAAAAAAATAATGATTAGCAGTTGATAGTCTTGCACAGCGTAAGCAGTCCAAGGTAGAGGCTTTTATTTCTCAAATTAAAATCTTATTTAGGTACAGATAAAAATGAATGCTGGCCCCAGGGGTGGGTGAGTTATTTGGGCGATAAAAATGGACAAATGCAATCATCAGGTGTTTTAGCACTGCCGAGAAGTTTACAGCTGTTTGGTGTGGTTGCTCTTTCTTTTACTGAGATGCTCAGTTAGGGGGGAAAAAATGCATAAAAGAGACACATCTCTCATGAAGCTTTTAACATTTTTATGTTATTTCCTGTGGACGTAAGGATGTGTTTGGTTTTTCAGGAGCAGTGACCTGAAATGAAAGGCAGAGCGCTGTGCCCTGTCACACTGGCCTCTCACATTGACCATTCTGTCTCCAGGGCTCAGCAAAGGGAGCTGAAATTGAAATTATCTCTCCAAGGAGGAAAAAAAAAACGGACTTGGAGGCTTTAGAGATTTTTTTTTTGTCATTGGCTTTCTAGTATCTGTCTATTTTTCTACTGGAATTATTTTCGTATTCTGCTTTCTGTAGGTTACAAAATTTTCTTTTCCTTGGGAAATAGTGAAGCAGGAACAACCAACAGAGTGATCAGAGAACCCCTTTGGGTGTCACCCCTTTGTCATCACCCCGAAGTCCCCAGTAAAAATCAAGCACTGCCATAAACCCCACCAATTTTTCCTCTCCGATGCAGAGGAATCCCCTAACTTTTAATGTCTTTATATTTCTGTATCTTTTAGGCCACTGTATCCTCCCAAACCTACTGGGAAATCGTGCTCCTGGCAATATTTACGATAGTGGGTATTTAAACACTGATATCCCTGTATTTGGAGCATTAATGAACAGTCCTCCAATCCAATCTACATGGAGAAGTAATTACACGGGTCACTGGTTCGGGAGTCTCCCTGGCAAAGTTGAAAATTGTCTGGAAAAAGGTGATTTAATCACCAGGCCTTTGCAGTCAACACAATGCCCCTATAAATAGTGCTCTGGAGCGGTGAGAGCTCACGCCTGAGCAAATTGAAATCTCAGCTGTCTCATCCGAGATGATTAGACTTGACAAAATCAGTCACCCAGGGATATTTTAGAGCAGTGCCACGGTGGAATTGAGGGGAAGGTTCTTCCACCGTAGAAGATTTGTGAGCTGAGGGGAGTTGGGAAGTGATGTTCTCGGTAGCTGGGACATGAAATGTCGGTTTAAAATGGGAATTATGAGACTGGGGGCTGACAACAGCAAAATAATGGCAGCTGCCTCGCCTCTGCTGCACTCCTGGTGTCGGGAAGGGCTAAAGCTGATTCTGGAAGCTGCAGCTTTAGAACAGT
The DNA here is from genome assembly GCA_013400735.1 of Pomatostomus ruficeps. Taxonomy (NCBI): domain Eukaryota; kingdom Metazoa; phylum Chordata; class Aves; order Passeriformes; family Timaliidae; genus Pomatostomus; species Pomatostomus ruficeps. Next base: position 29,307 of record VYZT01054993.1, on the reverse strand, counting down.
GACCGCATTCCCCAGGTGGAGGTTTCCAGAATTCCCTTCTGTGGCTGCTTGGAATTCACCTCATCTTTCCCCACGGATGAGTAACTGGTATTTTTGGAGCACAGTCACTCCACTCTGCGTTCTGTGCTGCTGAGACACCTAAAGGAGTGTCTGGGAACAGACAGTACCATTCTTGTCGCTGCCTCTGAAATTCCATTTCAAATTTTCAGTGCTCTGCGGTGTTAAGGATGGATTTTGGCTCCAGCAACACCACAGAACACGCAAAACCACCTGGGACAGTCACACCTCACACACAGAGATGGTAAGGGGTGCTCCAGGAGTAGCTTAGAACAAAATACGAGAATTCTTTGAGCAGCCTGATGCCCTGTGGGGCTGAGGCCCTGCTGGGCTGCAGTTCCTGGCCCTGCTGGGATCTAAGGATCCCCATCCCCACCAGGATGTCCCTTACCAGGGATCTCCACCCCCTGAGCAGCCGCTGCTGCTGACACAGCTTTCCACCTCTCACACGCGAGAGTGGAACAGCCCTGGACACCTCCTGAATTCTGCATCTCCCATGGGTGAGTTGCTTCTGCCCTGGAGCTGCACAAACGGGATATTCTGCACTGCTTTGCTTCCTGGAGAGTGAAACAAAGCCCACCCAGAGTGGCAGGCAAGCCTGGAGTGCTGGGAGATTTATTCTGCTCTGGTGCAGGATTTACTTCATCTCTGCCTTAACGATAGAAGTTAGATTGGGGAAATTCTGCTTTAAGCCCTTTCATTCTGGCAGATTAGAAAAAAAAGAGGTTTTGGTGGATCTTGATTCAAGCGTAGCAATCTTCAACCAAAACTTCTGTTCTGATTCCCAGATGTAGAGATGTCTGAGAGTGGTCGTGGTGGTGCAAGTGGCACAGGCAGCTCTGCTGTGCAGCTGGCAGCTCACAGCCTGCACACACAGCCCCAGCCCCGCGACGTGGGTGCAATTAAACAGAACGTAAAACCCAAATTGATCTGTGCCTCCTTTCCTTAGCACAGCAGTCCATCGGAGCACAGCAAACGCGTTGGAATAATGGCAAACCCGCTCGCTCCTTTCTGTGCCATCCCTCCCAGCTGATGCCTGGGAAATTCCCGGGGAATGTTTTTCACAGTGCAGCTGCTTGCTCGGCTTCACGCGAGCAATTTGCAGAGAACTCTTCAGATATCCACCCTCCCAACAGAACCTTGCTGGAAGTGGAACTAAAAGCAAGAATGCAACAAATACTCCTTAATCTGACAGTTTAGAATGTTCTGCATCTTAAATCTGTGGAAAATAGATGGGTTTTTTCAGTCTTTTGTTTTTTTCACCTTTTTCTTCCCTAAAATGTTTTCAGCTCTCACAGAACAGTGACATCCAGAGGCAGGTTGATGATCACATGTCTCAATTTAGTCAATAATGATTTTTTTTTTCCTACTTTTTGGGCTTGTAGTATATTTTATAGAAGGGGATAAATAATCACGGAGAAGTTAACCCCACTTAAGTACACAGCAGTTTATTTCAGGTGCGTCTGTTAAAGTACATCAGAGCCAGAGATGTTCAGGGCACCCATAAATCCAGAGAAATGGAGAAACACATGGATGCTTTGTAGTCAGGTTGCTGGAATCTCGAGGAATCAAATATCAGTGACTTTTCAGGCAGAACAGGAGGTGGTGGAGCTCTGCTGTGGTCAGTGCTGTGTGCCAGGGCTGGTGCCAGGGAGTCATTCTGGGTCTGCTGAGCCAGGGAACACAGCAGCCTCAGCAAGGAGGGAGAGGAAACCGCTCCAGAGGATCACTCAGTGCTGGGGAGTCATTAAAACTGAAATCTGCCCCGTTTCCCTCAGCACAGAGGGAGTTTGCTGTGTACAGAATGCAGATTGCCCTGTCTGGCTGCCTGTGGGTTTAGTGGTACCTGAGAAGAGAACTCTCAGTGGCTCTGTGATCCTTCACTGAGCCAGTCCCTGACTTGAGCTCCAAACCTGCTCCTCCTTCCCCTGTTGTCCTTCCTCTGCCTCCACGCTGTGTCTGTCACCACTCAATACCTCACAACAGAGACAATTTGTGCCTGAAGATGAGCACGTTGCTGGATTCTAGGTAAAAAATTGCCTCTGTTTCCTTTTCTTAGTACCACACCACAGCTTCTTGTTTGGAATTTGTGCAGGAGATGCGCTGAGCAAACACTGGGGAAGGTGAGCTGAGTATTGACTGATTCTCCCAGGAGATCAGCTCCTCATCCTTGATGGGATGGGTTTTTTTTGAGGCTGGATTTAGAGCAAGTCCATCTGTTTATGACAGCCTGTCCATCGTGTTACAGCATCTGCGAGGAAAAAAAAAATTGTAGTGGTTTGGCTCAAAACAAACGAAAGTACGAAAACTCTCAGCAACAAAAACTTATTTGATGGGCGAGTGTCAGAAGTAATTACACTGAGTGAAAGCTAAAGAATCACCACCAAACAAATAAACTGGTAGGACTAACGTGGCTGTTGGAATTAATGTGTTTATGCCCGGATGAACAGCTGTCCAAAGGATTCAGATTTATGAGCAGCACACGGGTTCAGTGACAGCTGGTAATCCTGTCACAGCAGAGCAAACCTACAGGCAAAGGATCTCACAACCACGGGGCTTTTAGGGAAAGATGAAAACAACCCTGTTTCTGCCCAGGGAAGGTGCACGTCCAGGTGCACAAGCAGGGGTGAGGGTGTCCCTGAAACCGCAGGAAAAATAAAAACTCTCCAATAATATTTCAGTGTCAGAGAATCAAGGCATTGCTTTATTCCTGGCCAGGATGGGGCTCTGGCCAGGATGTGCCACAGGAATCATTTCATCCACACACAGCCCGGCTGTGCAGAGAAAATCATTCCAGGACACAGGGATTTTACCCGATTTCCCCAAACTTTATCCAGTCAAATCCCCAGAGATCCATTGGTTCCGTGTCCCTTGGTTCGGAGTCACGGAGTTCTGAGTATTTGGTTTCCTGTTGGTTACAGATCCCTTCTGATGCTGATTTGGTTTTGATTGCTTGTTTTTCTTATCAGTCCTTGCCCGGAATAGGCGGCTCCCCCTGGGCCAGGGCAGTGTCTGCTGTTGCTGGTTCCTTGCTGGCCCTTGCTGGTTGTTCTCTCTGTGTCTCTCCTGTGCTGCTCTGATTCTGTTGAGATGCTGAACTCATCAGGCCTCCACCGAGTTCATTCTGTGATTGTGAAGACTGAAGTTATAAAAAACTTTGAACTTGGTATCTTTCACAGCAAGGGCAGGGGCTGAGCCAGAGCACAAATTGCAGCTGTGCTCTCCAAATAACTGAAGTGCTTTCAGAGCGGGAGGAAGGCTGAGGTGGGTGAGACATGAGCCGGAAAACTTTTCCTAATGAATGAACAAAAAGTAGACAAGAAGCAGGACGGGCTGCAGGAGTTGTTCGCCTCCAGCAAGCTCCAGGCGTATTTAAGACACTTAAGGCCACATTGACTTAGAAAATAACATTACTTTGTTACGGGGTCTTCTGAACTAACTTGGCTTCTTGCAAAACTTCCCCAGCTTTTGATCTTCCTTTTTTTCTTCTTCTCATGTATTTCTGCTAAAGTAGGAAAAGGGGCAGAATCGAAATGCATAAATGCAGGGCTTTTATGTGCACTGCATCTCTAATGACTTCCCTTTGTACTTGGATAAATTTAAGCTACTCCGACCAAGTTGTTTTTATTAAATCCAGCCCTGTGAGTCTTTCTAATGCCTGGAGTGAGTTCAGGAGGGCTGACTTGCCAAATGGAAATGCAGTGGGAGGTTAACACTTGCAGTGGAATAATTTAAGGAGTGCCTGAAGTTGCTGTTGCAGAGTTTTTTCCGTGGGCTCCTTGCTGGTGTGTTCCCTGGAAGATGGGCTGCAAAAAAGGGGAGAACATTTACCTGGCTGCAAGTTTAAATGGGACAGAGGGAAACCGAGCCAAAAAAACCCCAATAAAATACAGATCAATGTATTAATCCTCTAACAGTGAAAATGTTAGAGGTTTGACCACAGATGTAAATTGTCTGATAAAGTGATCCAAAAAGGATCTTCTGTCAGGTGTTATTGAAACCAGAAGTGGTGTCAGTACAGCACACAGGATTGGGTGTAATACCAGGAACCATCGTTCAGGTACTGGAAGTAAACAGCAGTCACTGAATTCAATCACAAATACGTCTGCCTTGGCAGTCTCACTTTTTTTTTTTTTTTAAATAAGCAAACCAACCATCCAAACAGAACCCCAAAACAATACCCACTTGTTTGTGGTTTTTATTTTTTTTTTTTTGCCATTTTTTCTAAATGAGTTAAAGCTCCATCGATGACCTGACATGGTGTCAAAATCACAGATACATTTGTCACCTAACTTTGAGCGTGGTACTTGAAATAATTCCTTCTCTGGTTTATCTGTTGCTGATAATTCATGGGGAGTAATAAAAGAGAGAACTCCACACTGTTTTTATTTCGTTGCCTGGTTGGATGTGTCACATCACAGAAACAAGGCAGGCTTGTGTTTTCTCACTGGCTTCCCATCATTCCTTCCTGCAGACTTTGGTCGCTTGTTTTTTTGTGATATCAGAATAAATAAATAGATCTGTCTGTAAAATGGGAAGGTGATGGTTTGCAAAGATGAAACCTTATGCAATTTCAGTTTGTAGGGGCCTTTTAATTAAAGCAAAACCCATCTGATGAGGAAAACCCTTCATTTTCTCATTCCTGGAAGTGCAGGGAACTGGGGCTGTGGGTTTGTGTGGAACAGGAGCTGGTGAGTCAAAGCCTGAGCAGGCACTGGGCTGGTTCCACTCGGTGCCAAGGCCGTGTTTGACATCCCTTGGCTGCTGTGGCGCTGCTGCGACTCATCTCAACCAATTAACACAACAGAACGCGACTGATGGAACCACGTGTGACACATCCCAACAACACAGCACACGCCAAGCAATTCCATCTTTAATTCTGCTGCAAACAGGCTCTTTTTAAATTTTTTTTTTCTTTTTTCTTTTTTTTTTCCTTTATTTTTTTTATTTTCAGTTTGTTTTCCCTTTCAGGCTTCCTAAATTTTTTGGCATTTTGACCCGAATCCAGGTTAATTTCTGACATGTTATGAGCAGAGTGTCTGTTTGTAGAGTCAGACAGTCCAAAGACTGAAGCAAAATCAAAGGCTGAACGTGGAACATTTATAATGAAGAAAACAGAATGAAAACCCTGAGTATTTAAACTGTGGGGTTTTCAAAAATGCCGTAATTTTGCATCTGAACAGTTTAGAGGTTTGCTGAACCACAAACCTGAAATTAGGGTCTGCTTTCAGGGCTTTTGCTCTTTATAAACTTGTGGACACATCATAATTGTCAGGTGATATTTATGATTTAGTAGCTGCTGTTTCCTATTGAGGCAGAATTTCACTGTACTCAGCCTTTACCACGTGGCTTCCCTGGCTGGCACTGGAAATGCCATCACCATCCCGTTGTTCTGGGTGTTCCTGAGTTTTTTAAGCTTTCCAGAAGTTTCTCCAACAATAACTTCCCCCTTTTAAAAAGAAAGTTTTGGGAGAAGGATCTCAGGTGCCCATGGACAGCTGAGGCCCCGTGAGAACTCACCCACTTTAAACTCCTTTTGAGCTCCAATCTTGGCCTCGTTATCTCCTTTAAAGAATATTTTGCATCGTTTTGTTTGGTTCCTCCTTCCTTCAGTTGGGTGCCACCATGAAATTATTCTCTGTCCCCGCTCTTTTGGATATTTTAAGAGAAAAATGTCCAATTTTAGGTACCCTGCACTGGAGAGTTGTGTCTCTCCCAGGAGAGGATCCCAACCTGCTGGATCTCAGCTGATGCTTGGGCAAGGTCTGGATTTAGAGCTGGGGAAACTGAGCAGCAGTGAGCACCCCGGTTAAAAAAAAAATGAAATAAAATCATGAAATCACAGGAATATGTTAAAACTGCAGCCATCTTTCTTGACCAAAAGGCTGAAAGGCCAAACAGAGCAAGTATTTTTTTTTTTTTAATAGTTAAGAGGAAAGAAGAGGTGAAAATGCCAAGAAACGTTTGTGGTTTATTGGGTTCAAAGAGGAGGGTGAGCCAGCGTGATCCTTTTTTCTGGGCTCTGTGTATTTTCTCTAAAAATGTAACTGCTCCTCAGAGAATTTGCACAGAACTTCTTCAGCAATGTCATAGAAAATTGGGAGTTTAAGAAAACTTTTTATTAAGAAAGAGCTGGAATATTTCTTTCTTCGCCATCATTGGAAGAAAACTGGGGCTTTTGTTATTCTAATGTGATTTTTTCCTATTGGTGGTTCCTCCAGAAATAGAACCAGCCCTATCCTGGAGATCAGACTTTTTTTCGATCTCAGAATTTCTGTATCTTGGAACTGTAGCATATAAAACAGCAATCAGTGCCTATTGTGCTTTGTTTGTTTATTTATAGCTCTGAGGAACATAATCAAAGCAGAGAAACAGAAGCAGAGGAGAAGGAAGAGCTGAAAAAAAAGAAAATAAAACAGGAAAGGGAGAGGAACCATTAGAGAGCAGCGAGAGGGCTGGGGCTGGTTTCAGGATGTGCCACAGAAAATTCTGGAGCATTTTAACCCCAAATCAGCACAATTATAACGATTTTGATTATTGAAGAGTGGCCATTTTAAGCCATATGGAGCCATATCACTGCTTCAGTAAAGATTTTGAGCTGATGCCTTGATTTTCCTACCATACCCATTTTTTTTCACTTAGATTTTCAAATACTGACATTTAGTTTGGTCTTGGTGGTTCCTTTCCCTGTTTGTGTGTGGCTTCTATGTTTTGATTTTTGGCTTTCCAGGTTATTGGTAGAAATAAATCGATCAGGGAGTGATGGGATTTGCTGGAATTGCAGGTAATCAAGGGAATAGATCACTTTAATTTCAGTATAACCTGAGAATCAGAAGCACCTTCTCTGCAGCTCTCCTCTGCCAAATACCTGATAGATAACGTATAAGAAAATTTATTTAGGATAGAGCTATCGAATATAATTTATTGTGCTTTCACAGCTGGGGAGTTTGCCTGGGAAATATCTGCAAATAATCTCTGTGAACATGGACTTGTGCCTGCTCAGTTCTGTTCACTCTCCTCATCCGCCTGTAAACTGGGAGGGCACAGAGAGACCTGCAGCCTCTCAGAGGTGCACAGGAGCATTTTCCAATCCCTCCATTATTTTTCCATTTTTCAATAGCTCCTGGTTTATCTCCAGTGTAAATATTAGGAAATCTGTGTGTATCTCTTAGTATTTTAAATACTTCAGTGTGTATTTTTTTTTTTTTTAATGATCACAGAAACTGGGACAAACCCTTCTTGTCAGAGGTGTCAGCACATGCCCTGCTCCTACAGCTGGTCCTGGCGAGGAGGATGCAGTGGCAGAGGAAGGATTTTATTATTTTGATCCATGAACTCGGTTCCATGACCTGCTACAGGCACCCAGTTCAATTGCAGTAATTAATGGTATAAATAATCCAATATTTGCACTCCTGCTCCCATACTGGGCTGCTGAGTTTCTTCCAGGCACAGCTCTGGAGCAATTCCTTGGTTCTTAAGAAAGCAGAATTTGCATTTCACTCCGAGATTTTTTTCTTGAAAAGCTGGATTTCTCCTTTTCGCTGTCATTGCCAGAGAATCATTAGCAAACGCTGCAAGATTTATAGCGTTGGAAACGTCTCCAGTAGATCATAGTCCTTAACTGCCGAGGATGATGCAGGGGAAAGAGAATGTGTGTTTGGACAAGATGAATTGTGTTTGGCTTGCCACTTACACTGAAATATTTATGGGCGCTCTTGTAACATTACGTTAGAGAATTTGCATGTTGCCCGGGTGTCACATCGGATTAAAGATGACCTGACCTTACCCACAGGAGTGTGAACAGCAGCAGGAGCACTTTGTGCGAATCTGTTCCACTCACAAACCCAATAATCTCATAGAGTTCTTTTTTCTCTGGGTGATTTTATTTCCTAATTGCATTCCTGGGATCACCTTTGTGCTTTGCCATATTTCATGCAGTACGCAGATATAAAGCATAAATTCATTTCTTTGCTAGAGCAGCTGTAGAATCGGCCTGGTCCAGGATTCCATTTGGTAGCACCCAGCAGCAGAGATTTTAAAGAAAATCACAAAAAATTTTTGAAGTGAATAATAATTTCACTAGTTGCTCAGAAGGTAAATTTCCACCTCAAATACATTTCTGATGGATGATATCCTGTATAATCATGGACTTCATTTGCAGATATCTTATTGGGGGAAAAAAATCCCTATTATTTAAAAACTTTGTGTTATTGGAACTCCAAATTTTTTGGAACTCCAAACCCCAAATACATTATTGGGGGTTTGGTTGTTGTACTGTGTTGTACTTTCTAATATTGCTGGGTTATTTGGTTTATATTGTACAAATTAAGCACAATTCAGTGCTTAATTTGTCCAGTATAAACCGAAGAACTCATTTCACATTCAAAATACATTCCTTTATAAAAATTGCCTCAGCAATTTGTCCGGACAGGTGATTCAGCTGCATGGAGCAGTGAACAAAAGGTGATTCAGGTGTGTAGGCAGCAGAACTTTAGAGGAGAGTCGTGCTGAAAATCCAGGAGCTCACATATTTGAGGAATTTGCAATAATCTGGGGTTGGTTTAATTTGAATGTTCCTGAGTGTCTGCTGAAGGGCACAGCCTGGCATCCCGCACGGGCACTGAGTGGGAACTGCCCTCAATTCCCAGCTCTTCCAGCAGCTCCAATTATTTTTCCCTGCCCACCTGAGTGGGGTCAACCCCAGAAGAGCCGGGAGAAGGCCAGGAAAGGCAATCAGGAATGCTGCTCAGTGTCCAGGGCTCAAACAGGAGGGACAGAGTGCCAGAGAGGGAATGACAGCAGTAAATCCCTTCCATCCCCTCCATCCCAGCTTCTCTGTGCCCTGAATCCCTGACAAGCTGAGCCCACTGCTCAGTGGCTCCTGTTAATGGAAAAGAGGCTAAAAATGTCATGCCTTGTCCCCTTGGTTTTTCGTAGACTGAGACNGAAGTTAGGAAATATAAAAAAAAAAAAAAAAAAAAAAAGGAAGCTCAAGTGTTTCCCATTTGTCCCATCTGCATTTATTCATTAATCAGAGCGCTGCTGATGGGGCTGCAGCTCAGCCACTCGTTCCCCAGGTCGCTGTGGCTCCCACGGCTCTGAGGCAGCAACACTCATTTATCTGCGAGTGCTATAACTGATATTTAAAGGTCAATATTGGCTCAAATCAGCTGTGGGCTCGAGTGCTTCAGAACAACGGCAGCGGCGGAGCACTCACAGAGGAAATCTCTGGTCAGCTCCTTTAACTCTGAACAGTTGTAGTTATCAGAAGTGAGGACGTGGCTTTGGGGAGCTGATATTTCCCTTTCTCCACAGGCAGAAGGCATTGTCTTATGAGAAATGTTTGTGATCAGGGATTTCTTTGTGAAAACCCTGGATTTTTATTTTTTTTGGAAACTTCCTTAACTTTTTCGATCACAATATATGCGGCAAAACGTTTCACTATTTTTTCTGGATAGATGTTATTAATGTCAAACACTTTACAAGGAGAAAAAAGAAATCCAAAATGCTCAGTAAAAAAAAAAAATTCTTTGATTTAAAAAGAAAATATTGATTAAATAGTAATTAATAAATAGACATTATCATACATAGAATCATGAGGCACACTGGGCACAGATTTTGAGCTCCATGGGGGGCCTGGAGCTCTTGATATTATGCTTAACATGTCAAATATTTGCAATGAATAGCAACAATCTGTTTAATTGTCAGGAATCTGTTAATTTGTGATTCTGATACCCAGATAAATGCTGTCATAGTGAGTTCAGCAGTGGTCAAAGCTGTAAGTTGGGATACAAATCTGAAAATAATAGAGTGAAATAAAAATATAAAAAAAAGTTCAATTCCTGGTTTTGGGTTGAAGTTTCTCATTTCTTGCAGACTGGCTGCACATGGCTTTGGGTGAGGAGCTCCCCTCGCAGATTTAGGGATGAAGCATCCCTGGGGTGGGACAGGGGCTCAGCTGGTGAGAACAGCAAACACGGGAAGGACTGAGAGCAGCTCCCGGCCTGGCATCATCCTAAACATCATTTCTCAGCACAAACCCCAACCCCTCTCTCTGACACGCAGCCAGGGAGAACAGGAGCTACCAGCACGAGCCTGGCACAGCTCGCTGCCCATGAAGGAAGTATCTCACCCTGAGGAAGGAGCTTTGTCAGCTCCTCCAGGCAGCTTGGGAAGGAGCACGGGGGAGGCTGACTCTGTCAGGTGTGAGCGCTGTGGATCCTGGCGTTTTGTGCATTTAGCATTTGTTTGGCAAAAGGAAGGGATTTTTTATTCCCCCTGCTGAGTTCCTTTTTGGCAGGGCTGCTCACCGGTGTTGTGTGAGCGCTGCTGAGCTGCTCTGAGCTCCTCAAGAGCTGCTCAGTGGCAGCTCAGGCTGCTGGAATTCTCTAAAAGGCCTTGTGCCGACCAGCAGCTGCTCTTGATCTGTCTGCGAGCTCCAGGACATGAGATTTCTGGGCACATGAGGCTCAACACTCAAGTCTAAGTCTATATTTTTTACATTCTTTCACATTTCAGTAAAGCCCAAAGGCTGGCAGGGCTCAGGCAGGACAGGAACATCTCCTGCACACTCCGAGCTTTGTTTGCAGAGACTCACTGAGGCATGGAACAAGTGCCTCTCCTTTTTCCAAGCTGCTCTCAAACAGCACAGCTCCTCACCAAATGCATCCGTGCTCTTGTCCAGCCTAGGTTTATCACTTTTCTAAGTGCTTTTTATTTAAACTACTTTGTATATTTCTGAAATTCATCCTGAAGGCTCCTCAGCATTAACTGATTTGCAGAGATACAGAGAGGAGATGCACATTGCAGCAGTCAGGTGTTATTTATTCTTTGGTTTATTTGGGTTCAGTGCACGATAAAATAAAAGTTCTGGTGCTTCTGCTAAGAGTTCCAAGATCAGGTAATTAAGGATACAGAATAAATAACAACCATTATGTATAATCTAATACTTGCATTGTGATCTATAAGGAAAAATATTAGGATGTTTTGGAATGAGGAAAGGTCAATTTTTACATTTCAGACTTCAATAATAGAATTTTGCAATAAAATCTCTGTCATGGTGCATCTGCAGACCAGCATCCCTCATCTGACGTGCTTGGTGTAACTGAATATGAGGTTCACAGAAATCCACACTGATTGAATTCCCTCTGGCTCTCGCTTCTGGCATCTGGGGCTGGGTTTTCATGGCAGGGTTCTGGTGGTGGGGTTGTTTCTGTGGGAGCTTCCCCTGTGTCCCACAGAGCCAGTGCCAGCCTTACCTGTGACAGTAACCGGTGACGGATCTCTCCCCGTCCTTACTTCACCCACGAGCTTTTTGTTTTATTTTCTGCCCCTGTCCAGCTGAGGAGGGCTCGGGCTCAACCAGGCTCAACTCACCACAGAACCAAAATAAAAGCAGGTAAAGCCTGGGTTGATGATGGCATCCATCTCACGAGTTCATTTAGCCAATATTTGAATAGATTTGCAGTGGAACAAAAAAATATATATTAAAAAAATACATAATGTAAAGGCACCTGAGTGTTTCCTTCTGCAGTGATATCTTATATTTCTTTTCTCTGTTTTTTTTTTTTTCCCATCAGTTTATATTTTATTTAAGTCTTGCCTCAGCCATCTCTCCGTGCTTAGGAAGCGTTGAACACGTCTGAAACGTTTCCATCCTGTAAGGAGTGACCTCTATTTTATGTGGGAGGAAAACCCTTTGCATAATCCCAGGCAGAGGAGAACGTTCCCCCAATGTCTCGCGTTTTCCCTTCTTCCTACTTTTAATTTAAATGATGAGAGCTCATTCCTGTTTTATCTCTGCAGCAGGGGAAGCAGTGAGGGGAGGTTTCCTTTTTAGTGTCAGTTTTCCCCAGCTCATTTGGGTTCGGTTGCTAATGTGTAATTTGCTCTCTCTGACGAAGTAATTGATGATTACAGTGTCTGCCTCCCTCACTTTGTTGGAGGATCAGAGTTCTCTACTTCAAAAAGACACACATGAGACTCAGGTGCTGTTATATTCACTATTTAGCAAAACCAGGCTCTTTGAATAACTTTGTTCTTCTGACTTCAGCAGTTTGGAAAATAACTTGCATTTAGTCTGTCCAGAGGGCAGCACAGTGGCTTCTGGTTCCAGTAATATTATTGATTTGAATGCCGTTGTGGAAATACGACAGTAATTATTCATCAGGATCTATCTGAAAATTGTTTATGGCAGGAAATTGCTCTTCAGTTATTTAAAAATGAGACACTTATGTGTTTGATTCGGCGTTTTTATTTGCGTGTGTGAAAGGAGAGGCGAAGGCAACGTTGAGTGAAAATGTCTTTGATCTCTGGTCTTGTTTCTTTGAAATTATGTGCTTAAAAAGTGATTATTTTTACTTTTAAATTATCTGCTGGACATAACTCTAATGAATAAACAAGGATCTGTGTAATTTTTTGGAGATACAAAGAGAGGGTTGGGATTTAAAATGTTTTGAGGTCAGATGGTCATCAGGTGTAAATTGGTGTATCTCAAGTGTATATCAGAACTGGATCTGGCTCATTTTTGCTTTTTGTAGTTAGTACTGGCATAGAAAACCCCTCAAATTGCAAGGCTGATTTAAATAATTAATTAATTTATTTAATTAAATAAATAATAGTCCTTGGGGCAGGCATGGGAGATCTGCGAGCAGGGCCTTCAGCAGTTTATCAGATGTGTAGCTTCTGTTTTACTGCAGGAAAAAAAAAGGCCAAGAATGCTCCACCTGATTAGAAATATGAATGCTGTTATTATTTAATAATTAAAGAGAAATTAGAGCTTGGTACTGAGGTAAATAAGTGAATATTAAGCAATGAGCAGGGTTACAGGAGAGGGAAGATTCCTTCTACCTTTTGTCTCCACAGTGGAAAATAAACCTCAGCATATTTGGGATATTTTCTTCCTTCTTGTTCAAAACCAAAGGAAGTTTTGTGCTGTGTGCACCTCAGTCCAGCGTCAGAGGTGGTTCTTGGCTTTTCCATTTGGGTATTTTGGAGACAATAATTCAAGAATTCTCTAACCTAAAGCAGCTGATGCTGGGATGGTCCAGCAGTGCCAGATTCTGAGATTTGCAGATCTGCTCTGGCTGCACAGCCTGAGCTGGAACACCAGGATACCTCTGGAAAGTTTCCTTGGGGGGAGAGAAACTGGAATAGATTAACGAGGAGGAGCAGCGAGTGGGAGGCGCTGGGCTCTCAGTTCCGCTCAGTCTAATTCCAGATCCTTAATTAAAGTCTTCAGAATTTAGGGCTGAAGCCTTCAAGATAAACATGTCAAAAAACGAGAGGGTCTTTTCTTTCTCCACGAGATAATTTTGTGAACTGTTTTGACTGGGAGGAAGCAGCCATTTGGTAAAATTTTATTTAGCATAAATTAGATAGGGCTATTGACTGTCTGGTGTTTCCTGCAGATCATTTAATATTCTTATTCATCCATCAGGCTTTCCTTGTTTTTTTACTAATTATGTGCTTGCCATTTGGAAGCAAGAGCTGGATAAATAATATTTGGTGATCTGTCTTGTTTAATGCTTCTCAGGAAATTTGAATAAAGTTTCCAGATTTCAGGTCTTTGCTTCTCCAAGTGCAGGTCCAAATGATTCCAGTTCATGCCCATGAATTCTTGCAGTTTTCTGACTCCTCTTCTTAAACCTGTCCCAGAAACTTGACTTGGCACAGCCCAGGTATTTTATTTGGGTGGGTTGTGTCCACTCTTGGAGAAATACACTTTAAAGATAAATTTACCTGAATTTTAGGACATGTTTTAAATAATAACGCAGGCTTTGAAAGAACTTGCAGCCGGATTTTTCTTCTTATGCCCTGTCCCTACCAGGAACGTTTGACAATGGTGTGACTTTTTATAACAGAAACCAGTTCACAGTTTCTTAATGTCACCTAGAGCTTAATTTGATGATGAAATTTGTGTATTGAGATGAAGGACATTAACCTGCTTTCATATAGTCCCAGAAACTGAACAGGGAATATTTGCCTCCGAAAACTCTATGAGCATGGCACAGAAATGGATCCGAGCTCATCAGACAGGATCTGGCAGAGAAAGTTTCTTCCTCCTTGTCATTTTGAATTTTTTTTTCATTAATAACTGATGGTGTCATTTGAAAAGCTGGTACTAGTAGCAGACACATCATTTAACAGCCGAGAAAACATAAGTGAAAGAAGAATTTTATCTGATATTATTACGTATATCTACACTCTTCTGGTGTAGTTCTGCTTTACATTTTTCATTAATCAAATCCCTGGTCCTTGTGGCATTTGCAGTGGGAGGTGATGGAGAAAGCCCCTCCAGGAGCTCTGCTCTGGCTGTGGCAGGGCGGAGACTTCCCTGTATTCAACAGAGTCACAGTGAAGGAAGGGGACACCAACCCAGGGTGGTGACACCAAAAAAGGCCCTTCTGGGACAGGTCAGAAACTCCTGCAGACACAACAGAGACCAAGGGAAAATTCCCCTCCTCACTTCTGCAAAACCTGCTGAGGAATTCACCTCCTCACTTCTTCAAAGTGCATGGGAGACTGGGCATCTTGTTAATGTTGTGTTGGATGGACAAAGGGATTAAAGATTTGATGCCTGAGCAGAGGCCAGACAGGATGAAGAGAATAAAATGGGGATTTATTGCAGGGCCTTCAATAGGGACACCTCGGGCACTCAGAGCCTCTCCGGGAGAGGCCACACCCAAGATGGACCCCGGGGCACCAGTTTGCTCCACTTGGATCAGTTTGGATCCATTCCCAGATCAGGGTTCATTCTCCAGTGACAATTGCAGGGGATGATGGAATTGAGCCCAAGTCTGTGTCCCCTTTTAGAGGCTCCGTTTCCATCTTTGGGGGCCTGGGCCAACGAGGTGTCCTTGAGTGCAGCCTGGAGAGGATTTGTTGTGTCTGAGCAGGATGGGAGAACAGGAGCTCCCAGCCCGTGGGGAGTGTGAGAGTTCCACCAAAGCAGCACAGGGTCCGAAAAACACAAAATGCAAATTTTAAGGCATCAGATTGAGTAGAACAGAACAACAGTGGAGCTGCCAGGAGTGCCGAGCTCCTTGCTGGGCTCTCACCCCACCAGAACAAGGCAGTGATGAATGTGCCTCCCCAGCTTCCCCCAGCTGCCCAGTGCAGGCTGCAGGGTCTGCATTCAGGAATGTGATGGGATGCTGATGAGCTGACAGCTTTTGGGAAGCCAGGTGAAGGGTTTGGGATGCCAGGCACATCCATCATTTACAAACTACCACAAAACAGTGGGATTGCCCCAGCCCACCTGCAGTGCTCCAGTTCCTGGGGGTTTCCTGGAGAGAGGAGCTGTCCTCAGACACACAGAGTCTCTGCAATTAGCTGGTTAAGCAGCGTTTCTTCATTAAAATATCATCAAATGACACGTTCAGGCACAGCACATTAGATTTGCTCCTAAGTGGTTATTCCAGGGAATAGGGTTTGTCCTAGAACATAAAGGTCAATGATAATTGAAGAATGTCAATAATGGCCAGAGTAGCTACAAAAAAAAAAAAATCATATAAATCTCTTAGATCATTTTCGATGTTCTTTCAGGAATATCACAGGAGGTGATGGTCCCACAAGTCAAATTCTCTGAGGAGGAAAGCCCTCAAGCTGTCCTTCAAATGCTTGGCTTGAAGGAAGAAATGTTTTAAATTATTACATTTATCCTGTGGTATATTTCTTTTTCATTGGTGTTTCTAATGGGCAGAGCCAGGTGCCAGTGAAAAACTGAATTTGTTTTTGATCCAGGGAACTCTATGAATGAACCAGGTGCTGAAGTGGGGCTTCAGGAATGTGTGATTTTGATAGAAATAAATTTGGCTGCTAACCTGCATGATCTGTAACTGCTCCCTGGGTGGGGTGTGATGGGAGGAATGAAAATATGAAGGATGTAAAAAATAAAGGTTTCTTCCTCGTCTGCAGTGGAAATTCTTAACAGTGTCTCGAATCCAGAGAAAGAAAAGGCATCTGAAAAGTTTGAATTTTTAAAGGTGTGTCTTCCATGGGCAAAATCAGGAGGAAAACTTGGGGTTTGTCCCTCCTGCTCCTGCTGCTGGAAATCTGCTCTCTGGTGCCCTTCAAAGCATTGAGTCCAAAACACAGACAGGACTGAGCCCACAGGAATGCACATTTCTGGTATTGAAGCTGTAGTGAACTTGTTAAAAAATGAATGAGGATATTTCAGAGCTCCCCTTGATAAAAACTTCATTCAGAATAATATCTCAGTTTTAAATACAGCAATTAATTCCTCATAATTTGTGGTGTTATATGACTTTGATCTACAAACTAGTTTTCTTTCTTTCATATTTCTTGGGCATGATGAACTAATTTCTCTGCTCTAAAAAAATAAACATAAGGAGTATTTTTTCCAAGGGAAGGAATTGTCCAGGATTAGAGCAGGCTGGAGTAGGATTTTGTGATCTGGAGGCTGTGCCATTGGAGAAGGCAGCAGAAGTGGGAGGAGAACGGACTAAAATCAAGTTTTGCGGGTGTTTTTCCTCACGTCAGGAAGACACAGGCCTTGTTTAGGTTTAGCATGGGAAATCAAAAGCAGAGACAGCATTTATTTTCCTTTTTCCAGACATATTTTCATGTTTGTGCTCATTTCTACACCACATTGGACCATGTGTGCAAATCCCACCTGCCAGTCCCGTGTGTTGATCCATCTCCTGCTCATCAATGTTCACTGATAATTGCATTTATTACAAAATTCTGCCTCCCCTCCAATTTCCTCCCTCAGAAAGTAACACCCAGATCCACGGATTGACATTTTTATTCGTTCTGGGAGGGATGAACACGTTCAGAAGCAGCCAGGTACAAGCTGCTGGTGCGGTTTGTGTTTTCCTTTCCAAGGAGCCGTTTGCCAGATCCAAACAAGAATTGTTTTCAAACACTGTGGAGGTTTGGCTCTGCTGCCTGCTGGCGGGGGAGCTGTTTTCCTGAAAAACCTTGGGATTGTTATTAATGGTTATCCTGGTGCTGTTTGTCACACCTGGTGCATTCCTGAGGGGGCATTACCAATGAATTTTTCCTGTGGCTTGCAGGAGTATTAAAGCACAGCCGAGGGGCAAATGAATTAATGTAGGATTCAGATGTTTTACTGGTGCTTTGGGGGTTTTTTTGGGGGGGGGGTTTGTTGGGTTTTTGTTTGTTTTTTGTTTGTTTCTTTGTTTGGCTTTGGGGTTTTTATTGGTTCTTGTTTTTTGGGTTTTTTTGTTTGGTTGATTGGATTTCTGGGGGTTTTTTTGTTGTGTTTTTTTTTCTTAAAAAGCCAGTTATCACTTCATAGTACCTCTGTTTAATCTAATCATTCAAGCTCCAATAATAAGCAGTTAATTAATGCATTTTCATTCAGGGGTGCCATAAGATTTCTCAGCTGCTTCGTAGCTGTTAAACAAAATGCTTTGATATGGATCTGACCTTCTCCTTTTTTTTTTTTTTGGTCCAGGTCTGTGTATTTTTAACACTATCAGAAAGATTAGTCTGTTATAATACAAGAATTGAAATGGAGTAACTGATTTTTCAGCCAGGCCTGAAAATAATTTAGAATTATGCACGTCAGGGGTGTCCAATACATCAGCTGCTGTATCAGGCAGTGGGTAAGGTCAGAAGAGCATTGAATTAAAAGAAATACAAAAATATTCAAGTTCCTTAAGTTGGAAGCAAAAATGCTACAAAGAAAAAAGAAAACAAACTCAAAAAGGGAATAAACAAACAAAAAGCCAACACCCCAAACACCCAAAGCAGTAGAAAGAGAGAATCCCAACAGGCAAGAGCTGCAAGAATTCACTCATCTCCAGTTTAGCTGTTCACACAAAAACTCTTTTTTTGAAGTTCTCCATCAGTATTTGTCAAAAGTCAGCACAAGAAAATCTTTTTTTTTTTTTCCCCACTTAGTTTTGAGTTTGAAATTCAATAGACTGAAGTAATCAAAGGTACCAAAAACGCCCAAAAAAGAGATTGATTGTGGAAGTCCTTGCATTGCTCTCCCAGCTCCAGTGGCAGGGAAACTATCATGGAATATAATCCAAAGAAAGCTGTGCTGGACCAGCTCGTTTTGGCAGCTCCATCTGGAATGATTCCAGAGCAGCTCATCTTTTATTCAAGGAAAATTTGAAAAGGGATTTGGCTTGGCATAATGTCTCATCTGTAGAACAGTGAAAGCAAAAAAAGTAAATAAAAATAAATGCAACAATAAAGGCATGTCAAAACAGTGCGCCACGCTGGAAAAAAAAGCCCTGCATAAAATTGACAAACAGAAAGGGAGATGAAATAATAGAAAAAATAATGAAAAAAGCAGCAGAACGCGTGAAATAAAAGCAAGTAGGAAATTGCATGTCAGGAAAAGGAGCAATAGAAAATAGGAAACAGAAGGAACCATGTGGAGAGAGCAAATAAAGCACAAAAATATTGAAAATAAATTTAAAGGTGAAAAATATATTATTTGCTTGGGGTTGTTTCCCTTGAAAGACTTTCAAACATTAAATTATCCATTGTTTGAGGACTAAATGAAAGTTGTTTTGGTTTATCCAGTAAAGTACAGGTTATTTTTGCCTCGAAAGTAAGGAAAATGCAAAGATAATTCTGTCACTTTGTAACTATTTGCAGTTAAAACTGCGGTTAAAATATCCAGCCAAGGCTAATTTTAACAAAGTTTGTGCTTTTGAAATAATGGAAATTCAGCATTAAAACCAGAGAGGCACATTTTTAATGATTCTTTTATCACACTGCAAACCAGCAGTCTCGTTCATGCTGATTTTTAAAATAATGCAAATGGGGTGAGAATTGATGAATGAAGTAATAAACGAGCAAAAGATGAGCATCAGGAATACGAAAGTTTGTCGTGGGGATCCCTGATTTTAAGATCTGCTCCCTGAGGTCCCTCACTGCCAAGGAAGTGAAGGCATCTGATGCAGCAGGAAAAGGAGCTGGGGATGGGCTTGGAGCCCTTTTTTTCACATGTCAGGAGGAACGTTGGCCCAGGGAGTGAAGAACTGAGCACAGGGAAGTGATCCTTCACCCTGGGAATCGTCCTTTAGCCAGGCTGGGCTTGCAGCTCCCTCTGAGCTCCGAGCTCCAGGCCAGGCTCTGGGTCACTGGGACACAGGACAGGGCCACTGACCCGACACTGCTGGTGCTGGCAGTGGCTGCTCCGAGCAAATTCTGGGAAATTATGGTCTCTGGGAAGCAGAGAGGTAACTTTGTTGTCATAACCTATCCATCCTGCACTGGTGTGTTGCAAGGGACTAAAACCCAGTTTTACAACACCAGCTCGTTGGGAAGGGCTGGGGTTTGTCTCTGCAAACTCCTGCTCCTGTACAGCTCCAACGGGGATAAAATATCACAACTCTGAGCTCATTTCGACTCACAGGGAAGCCTCGGTGGTTAAAAAGGGTTGCCCAAACCATGGTAACTTCTCCCCGAATAGAAGTGCACGTTCACAAAGCTTGAAACTAAAGCCTCATTTTCTTTTCCATACTGAACCCGCTTTTTTGAATACTGACAGGCACAAATAACTTTCATCCAGAGGCAGTCGCTAAAAAGTCTCAAAGTTTAGGGCAGAAACATATGAAGGATTTATGAAGTCAGAAAGAGGCAGGTAAGTGTAAGAGACTGGCAGTCTGTCAGATCACCTGAGATTTGTAGGCTGGACTCCACTGAATTAAAGTAAAACTCAGACAGCTGCTGAAACCAGGTTCTGATCTCTTTGCTCCCTTCCCACTGCTCAAACCAGGCTAATGGTTTGTATTAAGTTCTGCTGAATGGCCAATACAGGCATTTACAGGAGGCACAGACAACGTGAACAATAAACAACTTCATTAATAATTACATAAATATTATTCCCTTGTAAGCAGATTCTTCCCTGTGCACACTCAGTCCGGTTACTGGGAACGATGCAGTGCTCAATTTACTAAAGGCAGAAGAGCTGCTTATTATGGTGGGAGCGAGATGCAGACTGCATTAGGCTGGCATTTCATCTTATCTGCTGGAGCTGCTGGGATTAGTCCTTCCTTCTCCCATTTCAAAAGGAATTCATTAAGCTGTGATGTACAGCAGGAGTACAGCTCCCTTTATAAAATTATTAAGCTGCTTTACAATTAAAATTGCCATCTTTTGTCCTGGTACTGTTGTTTATAAGTGAGAAGAGATGAGGAATGCTAAGGAGGATTATTGTAAAGGACGTGCTTATTCTCCAGGAGTGTATTTTCCATTTTCTTATGATGTTGCTCTAGTGTGTATTATTAATCACATTTTTTATTTATCTGGGAACAGCGAAAGCCCCCGGTTGGCTCTGGGAGTCCTGCTGGGGGATCGCTGCACACCCGTGTAATAATTAAAGAATAAAAGGGATCCTGCCCAGCTCCGGGCACGGGGTTACGGCCAGCACAGCTAAAGGTCTGCCGGCTGCAGGCCTCGTGGGCCACCAGCTTCACTCCCACTTTGTTACCAACATCTTCCCACTCTCCTGGAGCCCTCAGGCCTCGTGGGCCACCAGCTTCATTCCCACTTTGTTATCAATGTCTTCCCGCTGTCCTGGAGCCCTCAGGCCTCGTGGGCCACCAGCTTCACTCCCGCTTTGTTATGAACATCCTCCCGCTGTCCTGGAGCCCTCAGGCCTCGTGGGCCACCAGCTTCACTCCCACTTTGTTATGAACATCCTCCCGCTGTCCTTGAGCCCTCAGGCCTCATGGGCCACCAGCTTCATTCCCACTTTGTTATCAACATCTTCCGACTCTCCTGGAGCCCTCAGGCCTCATGGGCCACCAGCTTCATTCCCACTTCGTTATCAACATCTTCCCGCTGTCCCGGAGCCCTCACGGAGCGATCACTGCATCCAATTAAATCATGATTAGTAAGGGGCAACGGAGTTTTGTTTAAATAAATATATTAAGGGAATTCTCCTGTCTTGTGGCATTGCAGCCTGGTTCTCGCTGGTACTGATTCTTGATGGTGTCATAACCCAGCGTTCAAAGCAGAGTTTTATTGGATTGTTATTCATGAGTGGGACTGTGCTCGGTTTACAGCTACACGTGGAGCAGTTAATGCAGCAGGATGGAGACTGGGAGAGCTGGGGGGGCTCACCTGGATTAAAAAGAGCTCAGAGGAGACCTCAGAGCTCTTTCCAGGGCCTCCAGGAGAGCTGGAGAGGGACTGGGGACAAGGGATGGAGGGACAGGACCCAGGGAATGGCTTCCCAGTGCCAGAGAGGAGGGAGAGATGGGATACTGGGGAGGAAATGCTTTTAGTTAAAAATGTCTTGGGCTGCTCTAGCAGCAATCCCACCTCAAGTGCTGTGGAAGAGTGTGATTTGCTCTGATAAAGCCACAGAGGCACAAAGATCCAGTCAGAAGGACCAGAACGGGTTGGAAGCTGGGCTGTGAATGCTGAAATGCCTGGAAACCCCTTGTGCTAATCAAAGATGAGCCAGACAGAAATAAATGTCTTAATGGGTGTAAATTCCGTGGAGATGGGTGGAGCTTTGTAGATCAGGGAGACTTCCCCCCCCTCTGGAATGCCTTGGAGTGGTGAGTGCTGCACTCCTGCCCAAGCAGCCATGTCGGAGTCAGAAGTCACAGGTTTGTCTGAGATACACATGAGAAGCCACGGTCTGGAAAGGAAAAATCCATGATTGCAGCATGGCAAAGTGATGGACTCCTCAGTCCTCTGGCACAGAGACATCTCCGCTGAGACTCATGTACCTTCCTGAGATCAGCAATGTAATTTTGAGATTATAATTTAGGAAATAGAGAGAAAATGTGAATTAAGCCTAAGTACAGGAGCCAGGAGACATTATGAGCACTGTAGCTATTAATTCTCTACAAAGAAGAATAAATAAGACAAAGACTTTAATTACCTCTCTCTCTGGGGTGCGTTTGACATTGCCCCTCTGTCACAGCATGAGCTTGCTTTTTTCCTGGGCAAGTCAGACCACCTCTGCTTTCAGCAATGCCATTTCCAGTGATGCAGCCTGAGAAGAACCAGCGTGGCTTTAAAATTAGCGGAGTCTTACTTGTCTTTTCAGGTTCGTTTATGTCAGTCGCCACCGGAGCCGGAGTGCAATCTCATTTTAATCATTTCTTCATTCCCCCTTGAACGGTCACAGTGTAGCCAGCCAGGAGCAGAGATGAAAAACTCCACTTAATCTGGTTGCCTTTCATCAGGAAGTTCACTTGCTACAGAGCCACTCTATTAGACCGGAGATGTCAAGGCAGCTCAAGATATCAGCTGTCAAAGGAACTCTCCATAACCACCTGCTATTTACATGCAAAACATGCCTCCCTGGTGAGCCTCCAACTGTAAACACATTTCTAGGAGAAAACCACTGACTTAAGCTATGACAGAAAGTTTTTAGGTTTTTTTTTTTGCTTTTATGTGATCTGGAAAAAAATCCTCTTGTTGTCAAAACGGCTGCGAGAAGCCCCATTAGGGAAGAACTCTTATTGCTTTAAATGCTTCCACAATGCCGCTTTGATTCTACTTCTGCGAAAAGGTTATAATTTATTTGTCTCTCTCTTCGCTCCTGTCTACCCCATAGCAACTGTGATTACACACAAATAATAAAATGTGATTGTCTCGCCCTGCCGTGTGACAGAATCTCTGCTTGTGCTGCAGTGCTAATAGCTGGTTATTTATAGCTTGCTGCTAATTCAGCTCTGCTGAGTGATGCTCTGCAAGGGCAGCTCCCCATCCAGCCGGGGCTGCTTGCTCCTCAGCTCGGCACGTGCGGTGTCTGCTTCCTCCAGATCCACGGAGCAGCTCTTGAATGAAAGATGAGCCTTTTAGTGCCTTCACCTTCTCTCTGTCCCTTCATCCTCGAGACACATGAGAAACAGGAATTCTCTTTGCGTGGCCTAAAGTCAGCATTGACACCTTCCGCTGATGTCCGATGGCACCAGATGGGTGTGGGCAGACACCTTGTCACAATTTCTGCTGGTGAGACTTGAATAGTATAAATTGATTAACCATATGCCCAGGTCAGAGGGCATTTAATGATCTGAGCTCCCACTCGTGACAGGAGCACAAACAAAGTGTTGGTATAACTGAAAAGTTGCAGAACTAAGCCCAGGGCAAATACAGAACCTATTAGCCTTGGCAAACAGATCATTATTTTTTTCTGAGAGGAACTGCTAAAGTGTATCTTTATATATTGGTAGTTGTCTAACTGCGTGAGCAAGTTCATTATTCAGGAATTTTAAGATCTTACCCTCCTGATATGAGAATTAGAGGTGTATTAGAAAGGCAGTAGACACG
Source organism: Pomatostomus ruficeps (assembly GCA_013400735.1). NCBI lineage: Eukaryota > Metazoa > Chordata > Aves > Passeriformes > Timaliidae > Pomatostomus > Pomatostomus ruficeps. Next base: position 6,003 of record VYZT01054993.1, on the reverse strand, counting down.
GCTTTGGCATCAGATGGAATTTCATTAAGATTAAATTTATTCCAGTACATTTAGAAAGTAATTATTGCCACAGAAATGTTATGCCAGTCTAATATTTTTTCCCGTTAATACAGAGCCCCAAACTCTGGGTTACATGAGGCTAAGTTGGTGGTTTTAATGTAACAATTCTCTGAGCTTCTCGTCCTTCATCCTTCCATATTCTGAATTTCTGCTCCTGCTTGAGATTGAAAGGGGACATGGGGAAGAGAGTACGACTGTATTACTGGGAGCAAATCTGCATATGGAATCCCAGGCAGGCAACTTCTGAGCGAAATTGAAGCTGTTTCAGCTATGCAGAACCCAGTTTGCGCAGCAAGATAGATGAGGTGACCTATTAGGAGTTTTTCCATTTCTGATTTTATGCTTCTGAGAATACAATGCTTGCCACCAATGCCTGAAAGTCATTATTCCAATGTTCCTTTTCTGCTGATGAGAGAAACGCCCCTCCGAGATTTCTACACATTCTTGGCATCTAAGAGATGGCAAATTAGGCAGGGAAAATGGGAGTAAGCTACAGGATATTGTAATGCCTAAATGGGAAAGTAATGGACTTCCATCTCAGAATATCCCATCCACCTACAAAGTACCTGAAAGGTTATTTTGATATGACTTTTTTTGACTCGCTTTCCTCCTGCGTGTATGGCGGGCGGAAAATGAAAAGGATATAGGAAATTTGAAAATACGTAAATAAAGCAGGAAGCAGTAAATTCAAATGATCAGTTCTGGCAGTGCTGCTGCCCAGGTTTGCTGCTGGTGGCTGCTGCCTCAGACACCAGAGAAATTCCCTTGTGTTGGGAGTCAGGAGGCTGAATTTCCCAGGGTGTGCACAGCTCTGCTTTGGTGGGAACCTGCAGCACCTGCAGAACTCTGCAACAGAGGGGCTGGAAATCTGGGATGAAAATCTGGGGCTGAAAATCTGCGGCTGCAAAACTGGGGTTTCAAATTTGAGGCCACAAACCTGGGGCCACAAATCTGGGACCAAAAATGTGGGGCTGCAAATCTGGGCTGAAAATCTGGGGCTGCAAATCTGGGGTTGCAAATCTGGGACTACAAATTTGGGGTTGCAAATCTGGGATTGCAAATGTGGGGCTGAAAATCTGGGATTGCAAATCTGGAGCTTCAAATCTGGGGCTGTAAATCCGAGGCTGCAGATCTGGGGCTGCAAATCCAGAGCCTCAAATCTGGGATGGCAAATCTGGGGCTGCAAATCTGGGGTTCCGCCAGCAAATGGGCACAGGGCTGAGTGCCTGAGGAGGTGATAGAGAGACAAACTCGGCCAAGGCTCAGTAAGAATCACAGAATCTCCTGAGCTGGAAGGGACCCACAAGGATCACTGAGCCCAGCTCCTGGCTCTGCACCCCAACAACCCCACCCTGTGCATCTCTGGGGGCGTTGTCCAAACTCTCCTGCAGCTCTGGCAGGTTTGGTGCTGTCACCGCAGCTTTGGGGAGCCTGGGCAGTGCCCAGCACCCTCTGGGGGAAGAACCTTCCAATATCCAACCCAACCCTCCCCAGACACAACTCCAGGCCCTTCCCTCGGGTCCTGTCCCTGGAACAGAGAGCACAGATCAGTGCCTGCCCCTCCTCTTCCTCTCATGAGGAATTTGTAACTGTGATGAGTCTCCCCTCAGTCTCCTCCAGCTGGACAGGCCAAGCACCCTCAGCTGCTCCTCACACGCCTCCCCTCACGGGCCCTTCACCATTTTGTGTCCCTCCTTTGGAGTCTCTCTAATACTTTAATATTTTTCTTATATTATGGTGGGCAAACTGCCCCAGCACTCGAGGTGAGGCTGCCCCAGAGCAGAGCAGAGCAGGACAATCTCCTCCTTGAGCCTGATTCACCCCAGGACAGGGATGTCCATTCCAGCTAACAGGGCACTGCTGACTCACGTCCAATTTCAACCAGGACCAATTAGTGTGAATGCACAATGATGGGTACTGCAAACCCAGCCATTTGTTTCCAGTTATATCTCTTAAGTAAAAAGGCAGAGGGTGCTTTTTTATGATTTTATGAACAGAAGATGAAAAAGAGAGTGCGTCTTGGAGCTCTGGGGTTGGGTGTTTTGCAGCATCTCTCAGCCAGGAGAAAGCTAAATGCAGAAAACCCCCTCAAGCTAGAGATGCTCGAGGCTCCTTGGAATGAGATGTGGAAAAAAGGAGGCGTTCTTTGGGGAAAAAAAAAAACTTTCAGGGCTATTTTTCCAAACAGCTTTCAGACCTGTAGTGGAACTTGCCATGGGGAGATTGAAATAGTACATGGAGTGCACATACAGCATGGAAATTCTGGTTGGTTTGAGCTCTGCAGTTGAGATACCTCATCATTCAGTTAAAATAATTACTTAGAAGGAATTTAAAGGAGAGAAACTCAGAGCAGCACTGTAATTTCTCAAGTCTTTTGTACCTATTCTGTATATTTATTAATAAGGATTAAAGGAAACATCCCCAACTGTTTGAAAATGATGGAGGTTTTCAAATTTGCTATCCTCTCTCCCACGCTACATTTTTCCAGCTTTGTGCTGAGTGTGGGTACGAAGCTGCAGCCAGGGGCTGGGTTTACCCTGTGTATCCCTAGGACAGCAGACAGAACACGGCTGCAGCTGAGATTGTCTCCCTGACAAAGGCCTGGACTTCAGGAAGCTCGACACAACAGGACTTTTGGTTTTCAAATGATTAATTAGATCTTTCTTTAAACGTGCCAACACTTGGACATTGAGCCAATGTTCAGCTCTGCATTTGCCAAAATAATTGCTGACATGAGGTGAGGGCTCTTTTCAAGTCCTCTCTACCAGAAGCTATTCCATGGAGAATTAGCTCAGTATTTTGGGCTTCCTGCAATCTTCTTTCCCAATAATTAATTCAATTAAAACCCAAATTCATCCTTTAGCTCCGGTTTCTTGTTGTGGAAGACTCGTGTGTCATAGCTTCAGCACTGTTCTTAATTTTTATAACAAACGGCTTCAAAGCTCTTTATTATGCAACATAAAAGAACAACAAAAGCTTTTGATTACTGCCTTTATAGGGACTGGATAAGTTGGCAAACAGATGGATTGGAATATGATAAAAGTGATCAACCTTAACTCTGCCTTGGTACGATGGCAAAACAGAGCTTAGGGAAATGCTTAAATCCGGGCAAAATTTATATTTCCTAGGTAGGAACAGGCGCCTGAATTGAAGATTTCATTAAGTAAAATATTTATTGACCTTATTGGTTTAAGAGATGCAGTTTCTCTGTCACAGAGACTGGGATTGCTTCTTTTGTATTGGGATTTTATCAGCACCACCAGCTGATTTTTACACAAAATTGCATGGCAGGGGTTCTCAGCTCTGTTCCGTTTTTGTTTTCTGTCACGTACCTACACTGTAAATCTGGAACAGCATCTTGAAATTATTTGAGCTCAGGTGCAAGAAAGGATCCAAACCCCAAGATTTTCATGACCTCCTTGGCCTCTCCTATGCTTACAGGAGTTCCAGCAGAGTAACATTTTCACTGAATTATTAATTTATCCACACTTGGTTCACTGGGAGGAGCAGGAACTGAGGAATCTCTTCTCCTTGGGAGTGCTGGGCTTGTAATGAACATTTTTTTGCCCTTCCTCAGCAGCAGCACTGAGGGATGGTGCTGGGACAGGTAAAACACATTTCGTGAAGGGAGGCGATGGGCAACAGTGGAATTGCTGCTCCTTAGCTGGACATTCTTTTCCTCCTGAGCTGTTTCCACCCTGAAGGTCTGAGTTACTCGGCAAATGGGAACTCTGAAAAGCCCCATTAAAGTGCAATTAAACCAAAGGACAAATATCCATTCTAGTTCCGAAAAGCCAGAGGCTTCAACGTCCGTGGAAGTGAGACCATCTCCCTGCATGAACGCTGAATTCAACATAAAGAAAAAATCTAAATCAGGGGATGAGTAGTTTAAGTGAAGTGTTAAATTTCAATCCTGGCTTTAATTAAGTGACGATTATGTTTCTAAGTACCTTCAAACTTCGCTTCCATGCATTAAATTATTATTAATGATAATTCTTAAAATTTACTAATACAACTTGCTAGGATAGATTAAATATCATTTGAACGTGCATATTATTAATATTTTTGGTATTTGATTAGAACTCATCAATAAAACTGGCTTTTAATTATCCCACTTGAACATTCTTTCTTATGTGGATGCTGTCCTTTATAATGCTGGATAATGAATACATTTAGAAGCATCTGTGGGTTTTTGCTTCGTGTACTTGACATGATTCTGGCCTTTTAACTTCTGAAACATTTCTCCAATTAAGCTGTTCAAGCCCTTAAGGCCGTCCACAGCTGCTGCAAATTGATTGCTCCCATGATGGTATTTAGAATCCCTTGCTGCAACACGAGAGGCCAAACCCCAGCGTTTTGTAACATCTCTCTTTTCTTTTTTTTTTTTCATCTTTTCAGATTTCCTGCACCTTTTTAAAGGTAACCTGAAAATCCTGGTTTTCCTTCTTTTCCTCTTCATCATCTCCCTCCCATGCTGATCATCTTGAAAATGTTTCTTTCTAAAGGCCAGCCTGTCCTGGGTTAATCCTTAAAAATATCCTGTGGAGTACCTTTGGTGTGAAAAAATCTGCAGCATAAACGAGAAAACCTTAAAAATCCTTGAGAAATAGAATTGTGGCTGTAGGAATGCAGAAAGCCCCCAGGTTGTTAATGCTGAAATCGTTGCAGTTGAGGTGTTACCTTGTGGAATATCTCCTTACTGGGGAGGTCAGCCATGGCCTGAGAGCTGAGCACTCTTTAAATCCCGGAATTCCCGGGAGATTTCTCTGCTGGAGAGGTCTGCTGCTGCTCTTCTGCACCGGAGTCAGCTCTTCACTTCATCCAAAAACCATTTCTCCTGCTGTGGCCTCTGCTGAATGTTCCCCCTGGAGTTTCTCTGCTTTTGATCCAAACCCGCATGAAAACTTTCAGAGGACGCTTTGGTTGCTGGATAAACGTCCACATCAAGGCCAGTCCAATCTCCAAAACTTACAGATTTTCTCAAATTAACAAAAAGCCAGAAGTATCAAGAAATTCTGCTACTCTTTTGAAAATATTCCTTGTATTTTCCATCAGAAGTTGCCAGGAGCTGTGGATTTGGGCCGTGGTTTTCCTCAGACACTGTGAGGTTGTTTTGCTGTGAAGCACCACCCTGAGCCCTGCTTTGGTGTGCTGGGATTTTTTGGTGGCTGAGCGTTGATAAATGAGGTTTTGCTGTTTGTCTGGATGTTCAGATGTGGCCAATGAACCTGTGAGAAAGCGGGGACTGGCTTGGCAAGCGTCAGGAGTGGAGAGTTTATGACTTTATTTAGTTTGACATTTCCTCCTGATCCTCTCATTAAGCACCGAAATCTCCCACTCCGGTAAATTCCGGGGAGCCCTCGCCCCTCTAAGCACTTTATTTGAGAAAGGCTAAGATGTAATTCCTTCAGCTGGGCTCCCAGTCTCGTTAGGCTGCCATTAAATCCCTTTGCTTCCATGATTTTTATTTGCACGCCGTTATTGATGGGCGTTTAATAGGAAATTTCAACCTGCAGCGAGATGAATTCCAGGCAGGCAGCAGATGAGGTAACACAGTGATGAAATCTCTGTTATCGGGAGCATCTCTGCTCTTTTAAAGTGTGAATGGTTTAATTTCATCTCATCTAATTATTATCAGCAAGTTGTCATTGGTTCATTAAAAACATCGCCCATCGAAGGAGCAGCAGCCTAATGACTTTACATCAAGGCTGCTTCCAGGGGACTTTGTTGTTCGTGGCAGACACAAATGAAAATGAATTATTCCGAGATTTATGGTTTCAGTTACTACATTTCATCATAATTTTAAAAGCTAGGAGTTGGAATCTAATTTTCTTCCTAAATTATTTTTAACATTTAAATGAGGAAGAAAGGAAACAAATTCCTCCAGTAATAGCCTGAGACTTCAGCATCTTGTTTATGCTTCTTTTTTTTTTAATTGCTTCT
>VYZT01054992.1:0-18486 GCA_013400735.1 Pomatostomus ruficeps | reverse complement strand
TTCCTTCCTTCCTTCCCCCCTGTCTTGTACGCTTCCTTTTGAGTCAAGAACAACCTGGTTGTCCATGCTGGTCTCCTGATACTGTATTTGCTTGCCTTGTGTATTGTGGGTGGATTGTTCTTGAGCTTGGAGAACATGAACCAGCTAGAGCCCCATCCTTGGATGTCTCTTCTCTCCAGTATTATCTCTATCCAGGGTTGTGATCCCTCCTTCTAGTGCCTTGAACTCCACTATCTCGTGGTCACTACATTTAAGTCTTTTACCCCCCTGATCAGTCCTTCCCTGTTTGCAAGTGTGAACTACAGGCGAACAGGTAGCTGAGTTTCCCCTTGAGGACCAAAGCCTGCAGTCCTGCAGACCCAGTTGCAAAGGCATAGAAATTTCTTCTGTCAGAAAATATTACAAAAATCTCTAAACTAAACCTTCTTCAGAATGCATTTATCTCCTAGACAATCTTAATCGTTTTTTCTGAATGCCAATATCTCATCATACTATAATTATACCTGTAATAAAAATATTGTTGTCAGAAATATCTGGGTTTTCTTTTTTTTTTTTTTCCTGCTCAAGGTTTGGGGTTTGTTTGTTTTGTTGTTTTTTTGGTTTTTTTCTGTGTGAAGCTTGCACTGGGGGGCTCTTGTGGACTTCTTTCCCCTTAGGATCTCTTACAGAACCTGGCCTTTTTTAGATCTGCTTTCAGCAATTTCCAAAATCAATCTGTGACATTTTAAAAAATGTAATCTGGAAATAAATTGTAGAGAAAGGTTCCCATGCCTTCAGAAAGTGTTAGTGTGTGGGTGGTGTAATGTGGGAGATACATTAGTTGCTATACATAGGAATGAAGTATGCACAACAAGAATAAAAGGAAGGAATGTGATCAATGCTGCTACCCACACTGTTATGGATTTTGGATGGGTTGTAATCAGTTTAACCTCCATAATTTAAATGGAGAATTCTGGAAAGTGTAACTTCCTATTATTAGCATAATTAAAACCGAAAATAGTTTTAAAAACCCCCTGATATTAAAAGATTAAAAATTACACTCTGTTCAATACTGTCAGCTATACATTAACACCCCCCTGCTCAAATCAATACATGATGTTATATTATCATGACATTTTTGATCATGTATACATTTCCTCACATTTAAAAATCCTAGGAGAGAGCAGGTATTTTGCTGTTTTGATAAAGCATCTGGGTTTTATCGTTCAGGAGTCTGTGAAAAATAAGTGCAAAATATGTGTTGAACTGAGATTGTACTTTCAACAACAACAAAAAAATCAATAAAAAAGCAACAAAAAATCCTACCCAAATAGGCATCACCTAGTGAGTAATAACTTCATTTCTGTATAGCTCAGGGGGGTTGCAAGGGGAGTGTGAAAAGTTCATTATTATCAACCAGAAAAAAAGCGAGTGCTAAGAAGAAAGAATCGTATTTCCTATTGGGATTTCTCTCAGACTACATGATTTGCATGAAGGGCGCCACATCAAACACATTGGGTGCCCTTTTTCAAATATTAATGTGAAGCTTGTTTCAAGTTCTTTCTTGACTTTGTGCCACCTTGTATCAAAGGAACTTAAAAGCAGGACTTGGGAGAAAAAATACTTTTCCAACTGTTTCAGCACTTAGCAAAAATCTTTCTGTATTTGATCAGTTCTGCTTCAAACTTTTATTAGTTTGACAAATAGGCACATTTTTATAGCTGTGCAGTCTATTGCAATATGATTTGGACTTTTTTATCTTCCTTTTTTGAGGTTTTCCATTTTTCAGCAATGGGTGTCATATCTGACCCACTCAAAACATTTATGCACCACAAATTTTAATTATCTGCCTTAGTCTTTTCTCCCACATGTAATAATTTATATTAAATATTTATGTATCTGAGGAAGATTATACCAAAGTGTGCCACAGAAAACGGAGCCCTTAAGATTAAATGTACATAGTCTGAGATGTCCTAATCTTACCTATTTGAATCTTGTTCCCCTTTTGTTCAATGTGTTTCTCTTTTGGTCAATGGGAGGAAATAGGCACCTCTCCAGGTTTGGCTAAATTAGTTGTCTGAGAGAGATGATATGAATTCTGCTCCAAAAGAAGCAGTTTGTTTTAACTGACTATAAAAAGAGAATAAAATACTTAGCTTGTATTTAAGTTACTAATATTTAGACCTAAAGGCTTAGGTGATTCCCACTGAACATAACTCAGTAGCAGCACCAAAAAAGAGAATACAAAGTGAACATAATTTCTGAACATAATTTTGCTTCTCCCCTCGGAAACAAAGAAAGCAGGAAAAAAGTGGCAGGAATTTTTGTAGAGCAATCCAAGCATAAATAAATTTCTCCTAAAAATACAAGAGATGAAACATATTATATATCATGAGATCTGTTATTAGAGATAAGAAATTAAATTGTGGAAAACTACAGAACAACAATTCTGGGAGCGGTTCGTCTTTTACAATGCACAACCCACAATCTAAAAGCTAAAAATATGAAATTGTAATGAAATAGGAATAAAATGCAAGTAGTAATAGGTAACTTAGGAAGCAGTGGTATCTTAGAACTAAATTTTCTCCACAAAGCCTGGGAAGAAATCTTATCTGAGATCTCACAGGACAAAATAGATGAAATTTAAATTTGCAGTTATCATCCAGATTTTTAGGTGAAACAATCACCATGGAGGCAGTGCATCTAAAGGTCCTGTAGTATTTAATCAAAAAAGTCCTATGTACTCTGTACAGTAAAGGTTGTTTGGTCTGTAAGATACAGAATTTCTAAACCCTTTTCCTTACCATTTTTCATTAAAAAAGAAATTAGAGAGAGATTAAAGTGAACCACTGTAAACAAATGTGAAAAATCTCAACAGTGTTACTAAAACCTAGTAAAATTTAGACCTAAGATATTCTTTGTATGCTTATTGCACAAAAATATCTTCACATTGAAGTCAAAGAGATGAATGTTTTTCATGTCAGTCACAGAAGAAACAAAGTTTTATAGGAATTTCGTGATGATGTTTTTATGAAAAAAAGTAAAATTATTAACATTTTTTCTGACCAGTCTTATCTATGGTCATAAGCAAAATAAAATATAATGATCCTGTCTTTAAAAGCAGCACACACAACAGTGAAAGAACAACATGATTGTTAAGAATGGATGATACAGATTTTACATAGAGATGAAAACATCTGATTTTGATATATTTTACTTTTTTTTGTCCTCTCCCTCAGGATGAGTTTGCTGTCACCTGTAGGTTGCATGTCTTTTGCATGAACATTTATTACCATTTTCCTTGTTTGTTTGAGTTTTTTTCCCCTTGGTTCAGTTAAATTCATGGGCATTTTGCACATTTTAAAGCATTGGGACTAAAATTATTCATAAAAAGAGAAAAGCTAAACTATAATATCATATTGTAACCCTAGATAACACTAATTTCTAATTTTAGCTATTAATTACTGTGAGGAGACTAGATTCTGCTGTACAACTTTGGCTGCTCCATATATATTGAATTAGTCTATATTTCTATTGGAGTATATAAAAGCAGACTGTATATCTAAGAAATTAGTGATAGATAGTTTTATTAGATTGTTTTGCTTGTAAAACAACATATCAATATAAGTATTCTAAGCTTGTAATAATGGGCAGAAGATCTTTTACCACTTAGCAGTGCCCTATCTGTGTGTTTGCTGCAGTCATAAATAACAAACCTGAACTATCAGAAAAGGTCCACACTAGCAGTTTTTGTTTGATATTTTCTAAGAAATATGGATGAGGTATTTGGTTATTGGTTTCCACCATTATCAGTAAAATGAAGTTTAGGAAAGAAAATCAACATTGTATACGCAACTGCCCTCACATTCTTCCTACTCTACCCCTGTTTCCTACCTACCGTAGATCATTTACACAGAAAATATTATCTAGGGTCAACTGTGTTTCACAGCTGAAACAAAAGCAGTTTGATTTTCCAAGCTTCCTCCTAACTCACAAGGAAAAGCAGCAGACAATGCTCATCTGAATCTAATAAAGTAATTAAAAAATTTGTATAACAAAAAAAGGAGAATTGTTTTCTGCATCTTATCTTGATTTAGTGATAGTCTGGAACAAAGGTAAGCAGAAGAAGTGGATCACTGTAGTTAGATATTGCAATGCATTCATCTTTAAGCTACATTTTCTACCTGGCTTAATCATGCTTTAATTTCCTATCAGCTTGTCCTTATGGATTCTATTGAGCATCAACATCCAGAGCTGTTACAGGGTATGTTGAAAGGATAAATCCCTTTGTAGGAGAGGTCTTCCTGGAAAAGACACAGTGGAAGTAGTGGTAAGAAGCAATTTCTTTCCATCAGCCTACAAAGACTGTGAGTTTATTGAATTATATTTAAGATTCTGTCATGGATGTTACCCCACTGTAAAAATTTCTGAGATATATATCATGTGGTCTTAAATCACTGTAAAACATGGTGCATTACCAAATAGTTCTTAACAAAAGCATACACTTAAGACTCCTGTACTTGTTCCCATGTCATCTGCAACATGCCTATATCAGGAAAAATCTTATGACCACTCCCCTACCCATTCCATCTAGATTCTATCTTTCAAAGCCACCAGTGAGCCAGTGTACCCCTGCCCACTATCAAGGAGTAGGCTTCAACAATTTTCCCTGACTACAAAGTTAGAGATCCCTGTGCAGAAACATTTTGTGTCTTTTACGGCTGTTCCTCTGGTACTAAAAGCCCTGGGAATGTCTCACTTTGGGTAATTCTGTTTCCAGAATGCTAAAGCAGCTCTTAGTTCTCTGCTTGAAAACAAAACCGAAATGGTGTCATTTTGCACAATTGCTAAAAACTCTGTCTGGTTTTCAAACTCTAGCCACATTGCTTCTGCTTTTCCTTTAGGAGAACTTTCTGCCATTTCAGTCTTTATAAAAACAGGAAAGGGAAAGAACAACTAATTTACTTTCTGTAGTCAGAGCATGGCAATTTATAAAGACTTAGCTGACAGTTTATTTTTTCTAAGTATTCAAAAATTAATACACATGTCTTCAAAAAGCATTAGTCCCAAGGTGGCCAAAACTCAAATTTTCATTAAAAATAATTTCCTGTTCAAGATTTCTAAAATTACATAATACAATGCATTATGACTGCCAGACTCTGTATTATCATTTTAAGAAAGGGAAAGAACCCCAATTTACCTTCATATAACACAGCTTCATATCTGTTTTTCCAAGTCTAGCCTCCGTACACATCCGATCAGAGATTTCCTTTCTTGGACTGAATAAGAGCTTTTCAAGTATCTACCAGACAGTGGTTCTGGGTAATATGAGAAAATGTAATTTTTTTATTGTTGGGCACTAGTTCCATGTGGCTGTATAATCATACATTTCTGACTAGTGCACAGCCATGACCTGTATATTGTACTGCACATCTTGGTATTTATATTATGCTAAATCTTGTAACATGACAAAATTGCACTCATAAAACCATGCAATTCACTCTCAGGAAATTTATTAAAAGCTTATGTGAAACAATTTTCTGTCTTAACTATTATATTGGATCAAGACCCTGATGTGTTTGAGAGCTGCACTTTCCCACCTTTTTGTCTCAAATCACATTTCTAGAAATAAAAAGTGTTTCAAGTCTGGGTAGAAATATTATGAAAGCTCAGTTTTCTGTGAAAAAGCAATAGAATAGGCATCTTAGTGCATATAACAGTCACTAGTACTGTTTTCAGTAATTTAAGTTGGAGTTTATCCCTTGGTATATAGAGTTATGATTTCTTCACACTGAGGGCTAATACAAAATGTATTAACTGCAAATGGGGAGCTATAAAAGTCCTGAAAGCCAGTGTTTTAACACATTAATTTCCAATTCAACTGATACTGTATAAAGTGTTAACAGTAAACAGTGGACCACAAGGGGATTACAGGTCAGATTGCACATTCTGTGTAAGATCTCAGCCATGTTTCTCTGATGCTTTCAATGTTATAATTTCCCTCCTCATCCTGGAAGAAGGTAGCACCATCTGTCAGCCATTTTTCACTATTGAGCAGTACTTTATAAAATGGCAGTGCACATGGGCAAAAGAAAATTTTAAAGATTTTGTTAGAATTAAGGAAAAGAGAAATATGCTTTGAGATTAGTCTAAGACTTGTTGGGCAGTGTTAGTATATTCCACATGTTAAAAGAAAAGAAACATAACTAAGAAAGTTCTCTGAATGCTTAATAAATAAACTGATAGAATACACTGTGTAAAGGAAAATATCCTAGAGGTATCCTAGATTCACAGAAAGTATGATAAAAAATACAAAATGATGAAAAATTAAATATAGTTCTTTATATTTTAAGGAAGAGTGTAACTCCAGGATGTAAGGCCAAGGTCCTTTAATTACATGTTTTTTATTCAAGTAGTTTTAAACAGACACTTTATTCCTAAAAGTGGATAGTTTTATAGGTATGTTGCTCAGTTTAGTTGTTCTTTTCCTAAGGTAGGATTTTATAAATTCAATATTATTGGATCGTAAAAACATATTCCTAGAGTGGCAAGAAGTAATAAATCCATTAACTGCAGAAAAGTTAATAAACATTTTAATTAAAGAACCACCCTAAGAGGATTGGAATTCACTGCCCTGTAAAGGCTGAATCGTGCAGTATTTCATTATAATTTCTGAGAATGTACAGGTGCTAAATTAACTACAGAGACCTCATCTTTTGTTCCTTGCGTAAAATAAAAACATATTGTAAATTAAAATGAAAAATTAATTTACAAGGTTATCACTCCAAAATTCAGACAAAGCCTATTGGCTAGTGAAGCTGGTCAGGAATTTCCCGAGGTGCTTCTTTATTTGAGAATGTTGATCATGGCTATGAATGATTTCTGGGAAATGAATCTATTCCATAAAACTTTAATCTGAAAAAGTATCTCAGGACTTGTCGGGTTTTCTGATCATATCTGGAACACAAGAGACTTGAACATTTCAGAGGTCAGACGTCTTACATGGGGGGACAGGCAGCTGCTTTTTGCACAGCCAGGCACAGGAGGGGACCTGAACCTTCTGCCTCTACAGAGCGTGCTGGTGGTGACCAAGGTGCGCACAGCACTGGCAGCAAGGAGGGCTGCTGGCAGCCTTTCCCACTCAGGAGAGAAGGGAAGCCATGCTGTGTGCCAGCTGGAGAGCCATGGATCCAGAGTAGGGCTTCACTTCTCTTTAACATGCTTTTGGGAGTCTGGGTTGTATATCTGACTTGTGTAGAAACACGTGAATACAGTATCCCAATTTCATGATACCTTGGAAGCTTCCACATGGTACTTTCCCCCAAACTGCAGGGAAGGAGTGGGAACATTTTCAGTTATTTTTAAATATATATTAAACTTCTCTCACTTCTCTGTAAGCTGCCTTGCTTTCAGTACCACCTAAAAAAATAACTTAAAAAAACCCCACAATATTTTCATGCTAAAGAAGAAAGAAAAAGCTTACATTCATTCAAGTCACTTTGTATGAAAGATGTATACAAGCAAAGCATCATGAAATTTAGACTAAATGCCATGTGATATTTTGATACTTAACCACCAATTTTTTAATTCAGTGCAGTGTATTTTTCATGCTAAAGATTACTGGAAGAGATTGCTGGACACTGACTGAATGTATAATTTGTGAGAAGTAGTCTGTTGACAGAATACAAATGCAGGTGATTATATCCAGTGGTTGGAGGAACACATAAATGATCTCTGCCTTTAACTTTACTACCAGCAATGTTTTTAATTCAGTTTAATATTGGATGAAAATGAAATAAAAAATCACCCAGCATCCCTCAACCCAGCAATATGATGCCAAAAACTATTTGCTCCATTTCTGTGATAAATGCACCATTTCCTGCATAAATTTTTGCCTCAACTTTACAGATCAGTTTCTATAAGTGAAATGTTTCCACAAATAAGACTGCTAAAGGATACATAAAAAGTCTTTTATGTGGCACTGAAGCTGTTCGTTTTCAGGAAAGGCCTGCATATTCATCCACTTTCTTATCAAAGGCTTGTTTTACTAATGCAGAAGATCAGATTCATCTGATCTAACACACATACCTGCTTTGTAAATATTTCTGTTTGAGCTTGCCATCAAGGCTTTCTTCAGAGTCAATGGACTTAAACTGATGCTATACGTGCAATTTACATTATCCTATAAGTTTACATATGTAAAATAGATAAGCAACAACTCCTAATATGTGTAAGCCTAGTTCTTTCCATTGACTAGACAAAGAGGCTAAAGTAATAACATCTGAGGTGTAGACAGTAAGATACATGTATCTGAAAAAAGATGAGATTAAAGACTCGTTAATAAATACTTTTGTAAGGGTTTTTTCTCAAAAGCTAAGTGAGTATAAGTTAGAGACAATATAATACACGTACTCAGGTTCACTGCAATGGGAACAAGATTAATGACATGATCACATCGTTAGTAAAATATTTCACTGGTTCTTGGAAACTGTTGTGGTTCCAATCTTAGAAAATGACACACAGACAGGTTCCTTTTTCGGATTCAGTACTGTTTCCTTGTGTACGACAGCAGCTATATATTTGCAACAGTAACACTAATAATACTATACACATTATTTCTTTACTGTCGTTGTTACACAATCATTATGTTAATACTGTATCAGATGCAGCACTAGAAAAAGAGTGTAGAGTTATCGTTTATAATTTCTCAGAGCCACATTTGGGTATGAATTTTAAATAATGTATTTTGATTCCAATACATTTTGAGAAATGAACTCTCCATCTGTTCCTTCCCACTCTTACCTTATGGTTGATATTTAGTTTAAAACCAGCAAAGTCAATACAATCCATTATAAAAGAGACTTTAGTAGGCAAATATTTACATGCTATATTGAATATGCCCTGTATAATAAAAGTGATTTGAACAACCTGCACTGTACTTTGAAGTTATTAGCTTGCATAAAATATGGACTTATATCAGGAAAGAGGTATAATGCACTTGCTGCTCTATTACAGTAGTATGAACAAAGAGAATAATTATCAAAATAAGACGTCCTGAATAATATTCACATTTTATACTCTAAGTACATGAAAAAATAATTTGAAAATAATGTCTTCATTTTACATTGAACTCCTTTGCAGTCATCACCCTCCTCTCTCCCTGCCACTCCCCTTTCAATAGAGGAGGCTTGCAGCCAAAAACATTTATGCCTTTCATCATTTGCTAGAAAATTATTTCAGTACAGAGAATGGGAGGGAAAGAAAACAGAATTTGCCATATGTTACGCTATATAAAGAATAAGCAAATGCTGACACATCATGGAACCAGCTCTTCATTTCCCTTCACACCATTTTATACACAAGTGCAATGTGTGTCCTTGAGCTGGTGGAGAACTTGAACAGGCCTGGAGTCCCTGGTTTCTGGGGCATAACGTGGTCCAGGATTGTCTACTCCCTAGTCCAATGTTCATATTGGTACTCTGTATGTAGCAACAGAAAAATTATATGCATGTAAAGGGAAGGCTGTGGTTTTGGTGCGGGCCTTGGACTTCGTTCTTATACCATACCCATTAAAATATAGAAGGTAAATAATTAATTCACTCTTCATCCAAGTTATTCCACAATCCAAGTTTTATGTTATATTATTATAGTTAGCCATTTACTTGTTGCCTATTTATTTAAAGTATAAGTTCTTTAAATACTAAAGGCAAGCTTTTTATCTTTTTTCTCATTTCTTTTTTTTTCCCCTTTCGTACACATACCAGCTAAAATAACTAGAGATATTTGCCATACAGCATTGGGCAAAGGAACCTGAAATGAAAATCCTGTGTAAGATTCCTTATTTTACTGTGCTTCTGCCCTTTTTCAAACCAAGAGGACATGGAATAATAATTGCCATAATTTCTGCATAGAAGCTCTCCCCGGACCTACAGGTTGGTAAAGATTGGGCACAGAAGCACCCTGCCTTGGTAGGAGGTCTGTCTCCTGGGAGACCATTGCTTCATGCAGCAGTCACATCCACTCATTTTACCCAGGGAATCACGGGAAAATATTCCACACACATTTTTTACTGCTTCATTGTGGATCTAGCAAGCTTTATCAGAAGACTACCTGCTTACTGTAAAAAATAACTCCTTTTTACCTGGGCTAAGATGCATTCACAGGATGCAAATGGGTATTTGTGGGATGCTACTATTACTGTTCTTTGTGTCCTATGGCAGACAAGACACATATTGCTCCATGGAAATGCATTCATCATGCTTGAAGCATGCACATTTATGTAACATTCTTTTTAATTACAAACAAAATATTTGGGCAAGTTGAGTAGTTATTACATGTTTTTTATTTTTTTTTTTTTAATATTGCCAATTTGCTTACTCCAAGAATAAAGGCTACAGGACTAATAAGGTACAAAAATCTAAACAGTCATTATTCCTTCTATTTCATTAAGCAGTAATCTTGTTACTCTTCTTAAACACCACTATTATTGTTACTGTTATTCTAATAAAAAATAATTTTAAAGAGCATAAAAAGTATAAAATATTAATATTACCTTCAAAACTCAGGAGATCATTTTCAAAATAAAAGAAAATAAATAAAATGGAAATAAAACCAGCAAAACTTGGCAGAAAGACTAAGAATTCTGTGGAAAGTATTTATAAACATTTATTATTTGAATTTTGTAATTAACCTGTGTTAATCTCTTTGGTCAACTAATTATTCCTTGTTCTTCTCTATTTAGACTTCACACATAGTAACTTTCATTCTTTAAGTTACTCTTTCTGCATCATGTAAAAATCAGAAAAATAAATTTCAAGCTATCAGTATTCTGAAAATAGCAACAAAATTAAGATTTAGGAAAATAAAACCCAGTCAAAACAAGTTTTGCCATGTGTATTATTTTATACTGTCTACTTCTTTAAAGGAGTCAGGCAGTGTATACAACTTTTTCATTCTGCAAGCATTTCTTCTTTGAACTAAGTGTAAATTGAGACTAACAAAGAGGTTAAAGTATTGCTTCATAGTGCTTTATTCAGTGTTTTACAATCCATTGGGAAGGCATTTGATTGACCTAACACAAACACTAAATGTGATTTTACTTCACCTTCATTGTAGTGATAGGCTATCTGCTATCCTTTGTGACCTTAAGGATTCACCTCTTCAGGTTCCTGTCAATTAACACTTTCCAGGGGCTCACAGACAGTCTGACTTGGCTCTGATGTGTCTAATGTACTGGAGAGAAGCTGAGTGGAGTGTTATTAAATATCTGTTGTGCATAAACTATCTAAACAGGACTGAGATGAATAAGATCATTTAGGTTTTTATTCCCTCTAGTTTAATCACTTTGACTGCATACCTCCTATCTATTTAGGTTCTCAAGCAAGTTTGAGAGTTTTATCTCCCATCTCAGACTTATGGTTTTCCAGAAGCTGTTTCAGGTTTTTCCAAGTATTTGAAATAAGTAAGTTGAATAGAGTATTTGATATGAATGTGAATAAAGCTGCATGATGCTGCTTATACACATTTTTCTACTTTTTGTTTTCCCCTTCAAATAGAATCTGGAGGAATACATATGAAGAAATCTGTGTTTTGACACTCTGTGCAATTCATAAAGGGTGGCTATGATTTGAACAAGCCATGACATTGTTTGTAAGTCACAACAGCAGGCATGAGGCAGTACAAAGAGACCTCCCACTGGACCACTCAAAATATCATCCAGATAGAGGTGAGATCCAGCATCTTGAAAGTCACCATGACTGGTATGGAGTTGTATTTTGGATTTGTGCTGAACACAGGGTTGATAATATAGAGATGTTTTTGTTATTGTTGAGCAGGGCTTACACAGAGCCAGGGCCTTTTCTGCTTCTCGTACTGCCACGCTGGGGAGGAGGTTGGGAGGAGACACAGCAGTGACAGGTGACCCAAACTGACCGAAGGGACATTCCAGACCATATGACATCATACTCAGTACATAAAGTGGGGGGAAGAAGGAGGGAACATTTGGAGTGATGTCATTTCTCTTCCCAAGTCATCCTTATGTGTGATGGGACCCTCCTCTCCAGGAGATGGCTGAACACCTGCCTGCCCATGGGAAGCAGTGAATTAATTCCTTGTTTGTCTCTGCTTATGTGCACAGCTTATTAAACTGACTACTAAACTGACTTTATCTCAATCCAGGAGTTATCTACCTTTTACCTCTCCAATTCTGTCATTGATATTGGAGTGAGAGGGTGACCATATGGTATTTGGTTGCTGGCTGGGGTTAAATCATGACATTAATCTAGGATCGTTTACTGTCCTTGTGTTGTAGATGAGGACTTTTCTTCTGTTGAAATCTAATGCAGTTTAACCACTTCAAATATTGTTTTGTAAATGAGACCTTATTTTTATTTTACAAGATGAAAACCACTGTAGATTCTATATGTTCAGTTTTTCACAGGCCATTAGTTACCTATTCTTTCTAATTCTTATGACATATCTATTCTAAATCTCTTGAACACAAAAGATAATCGACCTTTTCTAAGATTGGGTTGTTAAGTTTTAAATTTAATGCCTCTGAAATCTTGGTTAAATTTAGAGCAGGAAGATTATGTTTAGGGCAATATTAATTATTAGAATTGGTCATAGAAAATCAAGTTCTCAGGTTAATTGAAAGTAAATGTGTACTGATGTGAAAAGGGTTTAAAAATTCTGGGTTTGCATAGAAGATTAAAACAAAATACCTCAATGTTCAATAGCTCTGGTTCAGAAGACCTGGACATTTGTAAGTGACTGATTCTGCATTCTAAATTTGTGCATATGAATAAGATTTTGGTCAAGAGGAATTTAGGATCCCTACTCTCACTGAAAAGGAAAATAAGGTTCCTAGATATACCTTTAAATCTATCCCTTGGGTTTTTTACTGCCTCACAGCATGGCAGATTTGCTGATCACACTTTAAGCCTTCAGCTTTTTAAAAACATTTTTTTTCAAGTGAAAAAGAAAATAATTAGGGGAAAAATCCAGAAAAATTATATTTGACTATTTTTGCCCAGAGCTGTGCATTAATAGGCAATGCAGATGTGGCACACACTGATATGTAGTACCAAATTTAAATGATGCAAAGAAAGAAGAAATAGGAAGATAACAAGAGCTTGTTTAGCTGTATGGCTTGAAATTCCCACCATGTTGTCAGAGAAGTTCCTAAAATATGTAATCTGAATTGATATTCAAGTAACCTGTGAATGCCATGAAGTTTGAGTATATTTGAATTCAACTTTCCAGTTAATAATCAATTCCAATTAGAGAGGGTTTTTGTGATTGGAATAATTAGACTAACGCTTCTGTTTCTAATTGTTTCTTGGACCAAGGCTTATCCATTTAATCTGAAAATTTATTAAAAAAAACCCCAAAACACCTTTGCCCTTTACTACTAGTAACAATTATAATTGTGCAGTGACTTACCTGCTTTTTTTATTTTGACAACGTTGCTTTAAGGACACATTATTCATAAAGAAGGAGGCAACCTTTGAAGATTATAAGAGCCATATAATGTGCTCAGTTCAAGTTGCAAAAATAGTACTTGAATTCGGTCTTCTTTCAAGTTTGATCTGCCTCTGAGAATCAGGAATGTTACAATAAAAATTAGTATGTGCATGAGCTACCTACAAAAAGACTTTCTATAAAGGTTTGTGTCTCATCCTTCCCTTGCTCTCTTTTGTTCTCAGTGAACTTCTTTGCAGGTTGTTGAATGTGATATATTAAGAATTTAAACCTTGCTCACTGGAATAGGCATATGAAATGAGCAATCACAGAAAAAAAAAAACTTTTACATCTCTTTTGCCATTTTATTCTTTTAGCCTACACACAATGTCCTATGGCAAACAGAATTGACCTACATGGGAATTTCAATCCGATTTGGGGATGAGGGCAGGAAGGGGGGAAGCAGCCCTCATTTCTGATCTTAATAGCAAAAATGAAGAAAAAATAAAAGTACTCTGATAGCTATGTAGATAGCTTGATTAAGTCACCCCATGGAAAGGTAAACAGAATAGAATGCCTTATGTGTCTGCTTGATTCAGTGATACAATAGTCTTGTAGTTTGCTTATTCTTTATTTCTTCCATTTGCTGTTTTGTGTTTATTTTACATTACAGGCCATTTATTTTGCAGGAGGAACTTTTCCTCTTATATCATTTTTCTCTTGTGGTATCATACTGTGCATGCTATGTTTATTCATGAACAGTGAAACACATTTCCCGGGCACTAAGGAATGTATTCTTTTAGCCTGAGTCTCAATCTATGCTTAAGTCCATTTCTGTTCATAATAATATACTGACAAGTATTTAAGCATTCAAGTAAGTTAATTATGTGCTGAAATGTTTGGTTTTACAGACATGAGTACTGTATTATACCTTCCTTTTTTCAGTTATTAAAATGGTATTGTTTTATAAAATATGTATTGAATATACAGGGGTTGGTATATTAGCCTATTTTATTATTATATATGAGATATTCTTTGCAACATGACTACATAGAGTTTTAGCATGGACATATAGGGAAATTCTGTATGTAAGAGCAAGTTTCAACATTGTTAAGTCAAGAAAGGACCAAGGTATAAGCCCTTCATGTTTTTTAAATGCTACTTATTACTCAGCTAAGTAGATCCCAACACAAATCTCGTGGAGATGTCATTCCAAATTATGGGTTTTTTCCTTTTGTTTAGGATGTACCAAAAGAAAGTGTAGTTATTTCATAGACTTGATGAAAATTTTATTTCCTTGTTCTGCAGAGGGTGGCAAAATCACATAATTTGCAGATTTTAAACTGTACCCCCCCTGCAAATCTGCTACAGAATCAATGAAGAACTCTCTAAAACTGCCCAAGACAGTCATTATGGAAGCTGGCAGCTTAGAGGTAGCTAACAGTCACTGCTTCTGCATACTTCCTTCATATAGTCATATATTTTGGCATCCTGTGTGGCTGATTAGGGTTATAGAGCAGCTAAAATTTCAAAACTACAGATAGTTCAATGAGGAGCAGAAGAGTGGGTTTCGATCCAGAGCTTTTATCTCTGGATTTGCCCAAACAAAAGCAGGACAGATTTGCATCATCTTCAGTGTAATTGGCTTTTAATCAAAAATTATTTTAACATAAATATTGAGAATTTTGTTCCTGAAGCAGCATGATTGTTTGCATTTCCCCTTGAAGCAGGATGTAAGTGCAGATGCCATTCAGCTGGAATGCTGACAGCCAGCTGAACTCTGAGGGCCATGACCCCAATGAAATAATTCTTTATGCTGAGGAATTGTGTGCAAGTAGCTTCTAATGCAGAAAGTAGAAAAGAAACACTTTTTAACAAATATATATCTCTTACAGGCTGAGATAAAAACCAATCAGCCAAACAACCCAATTTTTCATTCAAATGATCATCCAAAAGGTTCCATCAGTGGCTAGGACAAACACAGACTTATAAACATAAATAATACAACTAATATAAAACTTAAAAGTGAACGTGCAGCCCTGCACTCAATCATATAATATCAAATATTTGAGAGAAATTTAAAAGGTTGTTTGTCACATGTATTGTCTAAGCACCAACATAAACAAGGTAGGATGGGGCTACTCTTCTCACTCCTAGCAGTGTCAGCAACATAAGCACAATCAAGGTTATATTCCTGCTAAATTGCTCTTCAGAGTTGATGGCTTGAGAGAGAGGAAAGATAAGAAAGGAGTGAATTGAACAAAGGATATTTAATGTTCCTTGCTGTGGCAACACAGCTGAAATAGGATGTATGCTACTATGAACCAAGAAAAGTGCACAAAGAGTGGCGTTGGAGCACAGTGGCCCAGCTGTACTTTGTTGACAGGTGTGACTTCACTTTACACTCTGAAGTGATCATAAGCAAGGTATTTTCAGAATAGAAGTGTACCTGAAAAATCATAAACTTGGCATGTTCTAATGAGCCTTCTGAGATGTAGACAGTACATTAAATCATGAACAGAGATGAACAAGACCTAATGAAGTCATGGTCTGAGCCAAAATGTCTCTGAGGAATTTTTCTGGAGGAATTAAATCTAAAATTCGCATAAAAAAAGGAAGACTTAAAATCAATTAAAAAAAAATCAATGTAGACAAATTCAAAACCATAAATTTAAGGAAAAGCCTCTGGAAGAACATATACACCATAAAGACCCTGACATCAGGTGTCACCAAGGCACAGACTCTATCCTCTCTGTGGATATTTACTTTTTTAATACCACTAGCTACTAAGCTGATGTGCTCAGGGACAAATACAGTGTAAGGGAGTAGCAGAAAGAAATCAAAAATAATTGAACAGCCCTGGGAAAAAAAAATTGTCAATTTATTATTCCATAGCACAACACAGGAACTCAAGTTATAGTATTACAAAAAGTATATAGCAGAACTCAAGAAAGACAAAAAATGCTATCAGAGTTGAAGAACAGCTTAATTACAAGGAGCCGTATATTAATGTAATACTTCCAAGAGTGGAAGGAAGACAACGGGGAAGGAGGTAGTAACACACAGAGAAGGAAATGGGTAATGATGATGAATTACAACTATTATTTAAAATTTTAATAGCAGAAAACCCAAGGGGCACACAAAGGAAATCATCGGGTGTAAACTTCAAAACAAATAAAAAGAAGTTTGTTTCACACAGCACATAGTTAAAATGTGATGCACACTGGATGCCAAACTGAAATGTGTTTGAAAAGGAAGTAGGCAAATTCACAGAGAAAAGTTAATTAAAGTCTGCTAATCAGAATATTGAGGATTAAGCAACAGGTCAGGAAATCCATAAACTGGTGATTTGTCACAAGACGGGAGGAATGTAGTGGGGTCAAAAAGATGATATAATGATACAAGTATCACTGTACAACAAAGAGTTTACTTGGCAGTCACTGCATATATCTGAAACAGCTTTACCAATGGAGTGTATTAGTTTGGTATTACAAAATATGTACAGACTTACCTAACTTCACTAATAAACCAGTTAAAATCTCTGTATTATGGAGAAATGATATCCATTAGCATTCCAACTGAAAATTAATGCACACATTTTAACTACTAAAGGATACAACCAGTATAACACTCTCCCGATAAGAAAGACAGAAAGAAAGACAGAAAGAAAAAAAAAGAGATCATCAAATATACATTTTAGTTGACTGCTAAGCTTTGGCCAAAAGTTTATGCATATATACAAGGTTATTTAAAGATAAGGATCTTGTAGATTTAACAAGAATTTGCTTGTAAAACAGGAATGATATTTATTCCAAAATGTATCAGTTGATTCACTTATTCAGTGATTATATTAGCCTCTGTAGTACTCTTGTTTAGCAAATATCTTGCTGTAAAGTAAAAATTTGCTAAAAATATATACACGGAGGCAGGAGCTAAGGTTAATGGTTGCTAAACAACTTTTTTTCCTGGATGAGACTAATGCCGAGGTTTATTATATCGACTCTGTGAGATGTATGATGTCTTTAATATTAATATTCTATCTTTCAAATGGTTGAGTATCAGGTAACTTTGTGTGGACTTGAACAATTCACTGCCTGGCAAACCTTCTTCTAAACCTATTTTAGTGTTGAGATTTGTAGAGGGGAGTATACACAGAGACAATAAAGACTTTGAATTATAAGTGTATCTACATGTGTGTGTCTGTGTACACAGATATGCATACACACGTATCTTTTAAGATATTCTTTTTTTTTAATATTCTTGAGGTTAAACATGGGTTTAAGTGCTTTGCTAAATGAGGACCATCAGTGCTTACAATCTTAATCAAAATGCCTACAGAAATATATACAAAGTTTTGTCATACTATAGTTTATAAGAGGATATTGTTTTGGAACACTGCCAAATATCCCAAGGAATTAAGACTCAAATATTTAATTTGATTCAGTCTTGGTTTCTTAAATACCTTGAGACAAATCTCAATACCTATAGCAGTATAACCCAAGGTCCATTGAATTAATAGACCTGGGAGACAATCTTGAGAGGAGGGTTTGCTCCAGACTTTAGGAAGACAAAGTATAAATTTTGGAAAATCTCAATACAAAAACCTCCAATATCTCGAAGTTTATATGTACAAGAAGCTGTATGAAAGCCATACTGTTTGTAAAGATGAAGTTGTTACTGTAATTTTCTACATGTGGGCTGAAATTTTACATAACAATTTACATGTACATCCATGATTCCTCTAAAGAACGTTGGTTGGTTGGCTACTAGGAACAACTAAGCTAGCAAAAATCAGTCTCAGTGCTCTATCTTGCTAAATTTTCCTAATGAATACTGTAAACTGAAAGATGATTGCAATAAGACACAAATCTTACTGTTAATTAGTATTTTAGTATACTTGTTTATCCTCTGGACATAGATTCTGAAGAGTTTAGGGGATAGATTTATTCCTGGCTAGGTCTGAAATGCAGCTTGACATTGTGTAATTAAAATTCCATTTACTTTATAGTCTCTTACCTCTGTCATGAAAGGGAAACAGTACATTTG